>PVIR01028661.1:0-21772 GCA_004026965.1 Petromus typicus | reverse complement strand
TTTTTTTTTTTTTTTTTGAGACAGGGTCTCGCTTTGTGGTTCAGGCTGGCCCTGAGCTCAGCCTCAAACTCACATCACAGCAATCCTCCTGCCTCTGCCTCCCGAGTGCTGGGACTACAGGCATGAGCCACCACGCCCGGCACTGTGGTATGTGGCACTGGTTGCTGCTGGGCGTGAGTCTCCATGCCCAGTATGGTATTTGGTTACCGGGGAATCGAACCCGGGCCCTTGCGCTTGCAAGACAGGCGCCGGAACCACTGAGCTAACTCCCCGGCCTCAGTGTTGAGTTTTAATTTCGTGTTTTTTTCTTGATGATCAGTGGAAGCTGGTTATGGATCAGCCGAACACTCGCTTGTTTTTTCGGAACAAATGCCTCTGTTCCCACCAGAGGGCTGTGTGCTCTTCACGCTTTTTCTGCCAGAAGATCTGTCGGAACTCAGAAACTGCAGACAAAATTCTACGTGCGGCACTCTCAGCTGCTCAGGAAGCAGCAGTGCCACTTCATTTCTCACTCTCTGTGTCTGCCCTGCTTTTCTGGCATCTGAAAGTCTGTAGTGAACAACCCAAGGGCAATGGGGCCTCTCGGCAGCATGCCTGTCTCCAGACCTGTGCCCACGTTCAGGCCTGTTCCCTGCTCCTTACACGGAAGTGTCAAGCAGCTTTTGTTTTCCAGGCTCATGGGAGAAATCAGTTGATTTTGGGATGGGGGCTGGGCTTCAAGTTCACGTCCTGGACAACTGCTCATTCTTACCTGTTGTTTTACTGGCTGTACTTTACAATTAATAGTTCATTTTATATTTTCCTATTTGCTAAGGATTACAGTTACAAACAGCTTGGCTTCTTAGCACAATTAAACATCGCCACTGAAGAGAATGTACGCTACTTCCTTGCCAAATTGATATGATTGTGCGCAATCTGGCACAGATAGACTCCTCAGATCTCACCAGATTGGGAAAATGTCACAAGGTTTGGCTTTTGTTTAATGTACACGTTGGTGAAAAGGAGATGGTGTGAGTAGGAGGCCTGCAAGCTTCTCTTTCCCCTGTTGTCTTTTAGAAACCTAATCAGAGTTCTGTTTTTTCATCTGTGAGGTAGGAATTCTAATACTTGTCTGATCTCGTAGGACCTGGATGAGCATAAAATGAGATTCTCTATGTCATGTTTCATACACAGAAGATTTTAAACCTGATTTTCTCAGTGAGTGAATGACTTCTGAGCTCTAACAATTTTTTGCTTTAAGATCAGGTTTTTGGAGCTTTTGCACTCTGAATCGGAGGCTGTCGTGGTGGTGGCGCCTCCTGCAGGAAGCATAACCTCCTGTCTTCACAGACCCCTCCCCCCACAGGTCACTTCCAGTGGGTAAGTGCACATGGTATAGCCCATGTCAGCGTGGACGGCTTATGACAGGAAGCACTGGAGCTGGGTCTCCTCCAGTCAAGGGCACTGTAGACCAAGGCCTCTCAACTGTAATCACTCATTCTGAGGCACTGTGAGAGCTGGACCTTAGACTTCCCTGTCTTTTGGTGAGGCATTTTTTTTCCCCTGTTATTTCTTATAGAACATGTCACTTTCTTTAGGAGTCAGTGTGGGAGTTCCAGAAGAGGACATAGCCAGAGCCCTTATGGCCAACTCCAATCCCCTGTGAGTCCCATAGCAAAAGGATTAACAACCAATAAACAATAAAGTCGGAACCTTGAGAAAAAGATTGAGCCAGGGCAGGACTCTTGATACTCTGAGCAGCAGCAGCCAAAGGCCAAGTACTGCAGTAGCAGAAAGGGGAGCAGAAGAGTCCATAATCTGAGCTGCTGTACCTTTATTTGGTACCAAGCCTTTAACCCATAATCCTAGCATGCATAAAACAGGGCGGTCCCACAATAATACCTGTAGTTGAAGATTACAATTTAAACCCCAGTAAGTCCCAGGAAGTTCTAAGGCCAGTAATCCTAGTGCAGTAATTCTTATAGTTTAAAATCCCATAGGGCGGGGTAGGTGTCTACAATAATCCCAGTAATTGATCCTGCAGGGCAGGGCAGGTATCCATAAATCCAAGTAAGTAAGTTGTAAGTCCAAGTAAGCTGTCCACTGTTCCCAACAGATCAAATTCTAGGGCAAGGTCTTTTCCATATATAAACTAAAGCTTTAAGATTTATCAAACAACTTGCTAGAATCTATTGAAAGATTTTTTAAAAAAAATTAAAGATGGGTTTTTAAAATATTACGTTCTATGTAGATGATTTTCAGATACGGCATGATGGAGAATATGATGGAAATTCTTATGAATTTGAATATGTTATCTTGTTGCATATTTAATTGACTAAGATCTACATGGTTTGTATATAGGAGAGTTTTAGAGATTTCCAAATTTTATTTCTCATAACATATAAACCTCATCAAAATGGCTATAGCCATGAGGTGGGAATGTTAAGTAGTAAGATTTGACCCCCATATATGTCATGTTTATCATCTCCTTGTACCCTATTATATGTAGAGCTGTCTTCCCAGCGATACAAAGATCTCAGTCATGTTTTTTAAGCCATATAGTTACCCAAATTACTACAGAAGTTGCACAATAATTGCTGATAGATGAAAAATACTGTGTGGACAGAATGATATTTCCCCACAGGCTTTTTCCCTGAGCTTCCCTGCAGCTGTTGGCTGTGGTATGACTTCATGTAATACGGGTTCCTGGGTTTGTCTGGTGGGAGCTCGTGCGGTGGTGACGTGTCCCTGGTGCTCAGTTTTTCTCATGTGTAATACGGAGGTGGTGCATGGCTTTCCCACATCCTCATCCACGTGACTGTGAGGTGAGCCTTTGCATTCCTCCTCACTATTCAGTCTTACCCCAACATGATACGTCCTCCGTGGAATCTTTCCTAGTCATGACAGACAGTCTTGTGGACTTAATGACACTGCTTTTCTCTTTGTTATTTAAATTGTCCTGGAATTTCCTCATACTTTTGAGGAAGAAATTAGCAGAAGCAGCAGCTTCAGTGGAAGTGTGTTAAGATTAAAAAGCTGATTTTTAAATTTGGAGGTAGGTAGATTGATTTTTTTCTTATCATGCCAAAGAAAAAGAAATGAGTTTTTTTTTTTTTTGAGACAGGGTCTCGCTTTGTAGTTCAGGCTGGCCCTGAGCTCAGCCTCAAACTCATCACAGCAATCCTCCTGCCTCTGCCTCCCGAGTGCTGGGATGACAGGCGTGAGCCACCACGCCCAGCATGAAGAAATGAGTTTTTGAATCAAGTATCCTTATACTTTGAACAGTTCTGGGAGTTTTTCTGCTTCTGCTGCCGAGTAGGGGAGAGAAGAGACGTGGCATCTTGGAAAAGGTCCTTGCCAAAAACGGGAGAGTGATGTGCAGATCTGGGGGAAGATGCTGTTTTAAAATATGTTTTTTTTTTTTTTTCCTTAGAAAATGAATTTTATCAGCTGGATCTAAATTATGTAATTAAATCAATGCAATTATCACAATTGGAGCTGGAAATTTTCATAATAGAAGCCATAATTATAAATTAAGTTTCTTATTTTTGACAACTGGCTATTGTTGCTGCATGGTGGGATCTCAGCACCACTGTCCTGCCCACATGGCAGGAGACAGGAATCAGCCGGGCAGCGTGGGTGCTGCCGCGCTGTGCCGGTGTCCAGCTCTCGGGCTACGGGCTTCCCACGGCTCGTGCTCAGTTCTGAGCTCGGCTTCCAGAAGCAGCAGCCTCCTTCTGATCCTTGAAGATAAAATGAGTCACCAACCACTGCTGCCTCCTAGCAGCCAGCAGACACTGGCTTCAACTACGCAAGGGATGTGAACCTCAAAAATCATTTCACACACCAGCAGACACTGTAAAGTTACTTCTATTTTTTAAAATTTAAATCTTTATTGGTACATTATGAATACACATCATCATCGCATTCAACATGGAAAGTTTGTACCACAGTATGACATGACTTGATTCTCATTTTTCCCCTTTCCCCTCGCCCTGCAACCCCCCACCCTCTATATACCCAAGCTTTGTTTTCTTTTTTCTTTATTACTGTCACATTCACAAACTTACTTCTTATTCGATTTTCTCTCCATGATTTATGGAAGAAATAAGAAAACAAAAGAATTTTTTCCAGAGGAAAGCGTGTATAGTTCCACAGAGTATCTGTTATCAACAAAAGAATATCAGTGGCCACGGATGCATAGAGTAAAGCATGCATATTCTCCATGGAAGGTTTCTTGAATGCTGAGACATTTCCTAGTGACATCCTTCCTGGGAGGGAAGCTGGCCACTAAGAAACACTGTTTTTTGGCAGGAATCACCGGGCAGTTCTTCCATTGTGGGTGATTGATGGCTCCACATGGGAGCACTCTTCGGGGGGCCATTCACCCCGTCTCCCATCTGGCTCCTGAGCAAGCTGCCCTGGCAGGACCCTGTCACGAGGAAGAGGAGCCCTGGGGAGCTGGTCCCGAATCAAAGTGTGTCAGACACGAGTGGAGCTGAGCACGAGGCAGCCAACTCTTCTCAACCACTGGCTGACAGTTCCACAGAAAGGCGCACAGGCTTGAAAACCACCGGACGGGGCAGTGTTGTGTTCCTTTGTTCTACCCAAGTTTGTAGAGATTTCACCTCAAGGGAACATGCAACTTACAAATAAAATACAGTGGTTCTCCTGGCCTGCTGTTTAAAAGAATTTGAGCATATTAGCTTATCAGCGTCTTCTTGGCAAGGTCTCCTTTTCAACTTGAGCATGTTGATAACCCAACAGCCATGTAAGAGATGCATCTTGACACACAGGTTCTCTAGGAAGCCACAGCTGTTATAACTTGAAAATGTTAGAAGGCAAAAGTATCACACACACGCACACACATGCACATGCACACACACATGCACATGCAATGCACACCTTTTATAGGGGATAGTACAGAATGGTCTGTAAGAATAACACAGGAAAGATAGTACAGAAAGATAGTGCAGGATGGACACACCTGTGTCACTGTCCACAGTGCGGAGAGAGGTGAAGTGTACCGTGCTGCAGGGATGAGAGGCCAGGGCGAGAAGCCAGCAGGAGGAGGCTTTTGAGGACAGGGTGTTCAGCAGAGCTTGGAGGATGGATGATGTGATTTGCTGTTGTTTTTTGCAGGTGGGATGGTGTCAGTAGAATTACTCTGCTGCTTATTTCTGCATATTATCTCTCTGGTAGTCTGGTTTTGCACAGTATTATTGAAACATTTTTATTTTTGTAATACATTGCATTTTCTATTTTGGGCTCGTGGCTATAGAGCACAGGCTGTAAAATACATAAGGAGATGAGAGATATGTCGTTTCAGACTAGATCTGGCAGGGCTTGTGATGTGATACGAGTATGTGAAATGGAAATGACTGCGGAGGAGGCAGCCCGCGGTGCTTGGCTCCACATGAGTGTTTCCGGAGTGTAGATCTGAAGGGAGGAAGACGAGGGAGGCACACGGAGGAGGGGCTGCCACACTGCCCTTCCAGTGCGAACCTCGCCCGGACCAGCCCGGGGGAAGATATTTGTTTCCCTCGTAATTCTTTGATGGAATTTTGGTTCATTTGGTCTGTGAGGTTCACGTATTGATTATGGGATTGACTTCTGATTATGGCTGTGTGTTATTACTTCGCTACCCTATTTTTTTGTACAAATTTAATGTAATGCTTTTGCTATTTGCAATAAAAGTCATTTTGTCAACTGTGTTGATTAGATAAAATAAGATGCTTTTATTTATTTTTTGTTTTGATTTTGAGACAGGGTCTCGCTTTGTAGTTCAGGCTGATTTTGAACTCAGCCTCGAACTCAGCAATCCTCCTGCCTCTGCCTACCAAGTGCTGGGATTACAGGCGTGAGCCACCACGCCCAGCATTGTAGAATGTGGTACTGACTGCTAGTGGGCATGAATCACCACACCTGTCATTGTTGTATGTGGTTACCGGGGATTGAACCTGGAACCTTGCACTTACCAAATGCCAGAACCACTGAGATAAATATCCAGCCCAAGTAAGATGCTTTTAGAAATTAAATTGCATTATGTATTCTCTTGATTTATAGGTGATTTTTAAAAGAACATTGAGGGTGAGATTCTCATTAACTGAGGCAAACACTAACAGGCTTGGGCTGGTTAACACTTAGAAATCATTGGAAGCTGTTACCTAGGCTGCTGGTAGGCACCCATTGATTTGCATTTGCTTGTTTAATTTCTCCTTGACAGTATCCTAATGTAGAGACTAACATATGTTAAGTACCTCATTCAGGCTGATGTGAAAAGGTGAAAGAACAGAGCCTGGCACCCGGCTCGCCTCTGCGTGGAAGACCTTCCCTTCTGCTGCTCAGTCTGCCTCTGGCCGTGCGTCACTGCACAGACCTAGAGTGGCTCAAACAGAATCACTCAGTTGTGGTTCTTAGTCCAGCTCTTGTCATGACTTGTGCTAAGGAGGAAATAAAAGCAAATGCCTAAAATTAGAAGTGTGGTTGAAACTATAATTTCAACTTTATAATTTTCTCCTTGTTGTAGAAAATTGTCACCAAGTGTAAGTCACAGAATAGTCTATGCACTGATGGGAGGGAGGTTTCTGGTTCCTTCTGTTTTCCTAATGTGATTTGGTGCTATTTTATATCTATGAATGTCAGTTTTATTAAATATTATCACAGAACATCTCAAGTTACAAGGTGTTTTTTAGAAAAGAGATTCTCCTTATCTAAGAGTGCCGAAGGTTCACATTTATTAAATGTCAGAACAAGCAGGCACCTCTGAGGGAGTCTGGGCAAATAACAGTATGCAAAGGGGAGAGGAAAAATTTTAGGAAATACCCCTTCAGCACGGAGTGGGCCGCCCCGTGGAGACTCGGTAGGCAGTGTCCAAGGCCACCGCCCTTCTTCTGTATTTCCTGCATTGTCATCCTGCCCAGGCCCATCAGAACCCCGCTCACCTTCTAGCAGGACGCCCAGGTGCAGGGCTGTGGGGGTGGTTCTGCAGATACACTCAGGGTTCGTCATGGCCCTTGCTCAGCCAGGCGTAGCCGCTGTTTCTTCCTGCCTCACCTCCCCCTGAACCACGCACACTCCCATGACTTTGAGGGGACTGGGGCGCATGCAGACTTCTCTTCCTGCACCTCCTCTAGGAGGGAAGGGGCTGCAGACCCTGCTTGCTGTGGGCTACGAGCTCTCAGCAGCCTTGGGTGCTGTGCTCACCTGCCGTGTTGAAGAGGGAAGAAAAGTTAGAAGATAAGGCGACAAGGATGAGCTGCTCTCTCGCTTTCCTGTTACCTCATGGAAAACTTTACCCACTGACTTTAATGGAAGAGCTTGAATCTGGGGTCTCTTTTTTATTTCCAATATGGAGTATCACAGGCTGAATTATGTCTCTCCAGAGCACGTCCAGGTCCTATGTCCATACCTGCCCAGGACTTTATTTGGAAATAACACTTTCATACTTGTGGTCAAGTTAAGACGAGATCTCTGTGGGCACTGATCGGAACTGGCGCTTTCAAAGGGAAGGGGGGTTGCATAAGTCACAGGCACCTGGGGCAGAGTGCAGCGTGAACATGGGCAGAGAGTGCAGCCAGTGGCCCTGAGCCGGGGCCCTCAGGAGCTGCAGCGACCACCAGAGCTGGGGGCACCGGGAGGCCTTCCCGGGTCTCCAGCGGGACGCATCCCTGATGGCACTTTGAGTGCAAGCTTCTAGCCTCAGAATTATGAGGGAAAAATCTTTTGCTGTTTTATGTCACCTAGTTTGTGGTATTTGTAGTGGCAATAATGGGAAATAAACACATTCCCATTTATTTTTAAATACAGATATTTAAAAAATCATCAGCATAAAAGCACGTCTTTTTCCTTGAGGGAGTATTTTTCTCCTAGGATTATGTATAATGATAGACTCTTAATAAACCATAGTCAAATAATATATACATATTACTTAGATTTTTTTTGTTGGTGGTGGTGAACCATTTCAAGTACAAAAGGCTGCCTGATTTCATAGTTCTGAGGACATCTGAAAAACATTTTGTTTCAAATTTAGGAACTGAAAAAGAATTTTCCTGGTTCAACAAAAAAGTGTGTAATTTATATTAACTCTTCAGCATCAAAGCAAGGAAGAGCTACTGGCAAAATCAGTGTGCCACCTGGTCTGTCCAAAAAGGGGGTTTCACTGGGGAAGGTGAGCAGGCAAACGCTGGTGAAGAGACACTCAGCTTGGGATGTTTCTGTCGCTTGCCTTAGGCCAGACTTCTCTATATTTTGCCACTTTTATCTGGAAAAAAAGAAGACTCTTCACTCTAATAGCTGTAAGTTGAATACAAACAAGTACAAATGAAGCTCAAGATAGCTATTAAAAAAGAGAAACTGGTAGTAGTCATTTAGAAAACAGAACACGAGTTGGCCGCCACAGGCTTGTTGCTTTGCGTATCTTGTGATCTCACGGAGCCTTTAAGCAAAGCTCTTGAGAGATGCAGACCACGGACTGTGTGTGTCTTCCAGTCAGGCCCCAGAACTGGCGCCGTTCAGGGACTCTTGCCGCGGCTGCACAGCTTGTCTTCTGCATAGGCAGATCCCAACCTTTAATCCAGACTTTCTGCTCCAAACACTGTAACCAGCGGCCTCTCACCCAAAACTGCATCGAGATGATGTCTGTCCACCAAGCAGAATATGCAGCTTATTGGGAAGACTGTTCAGGGAAAAATCAAATTGAATGCAAATGATGTAAAATGGTTTTTTAAAACTGCTTTTTTCTGGGGACCAGAAGTTTGACTGAAAAGTCAGATGAGGTTTCTGTAACTCAGACATCTCCATATTTTAATTTGATCATTTTATGAATGGAATGTTGCATATGCTGAAATCTAGTCACTATGGACAAGCAGTAAAAACAGCAGATACGGAACGAGTCAGCCTGCAGAGGGTTCTGATACAGACCGGAGTCTGTGCGCAGGCGCAGGAAGGAAGAGGCTGCTGGCGACGCCTCACTAGTGAATGAGGGGTTTGTCTGCAGCGGCCCTGAGAGGTGGCAGCTCTGGGGGACGCGGCCTGCACTCACACAAAAGTGTTCTCCCTCAGCATCAACCTCTGCACTCACCTAGTTACCGACAAGGAGGCTGAGCTTCGTCCTGTTGCTTCTCTGAAAGACGGCACATTAGTGCGCTGATTGTTGACCCTGCTTTCTGCAGCCCGTGTTCAGAAAAGCCGTTCAACCCTGGGTCCGAGACAGAGATTTTAGGTCCTCTTCCATGTACAGTTTCTAATCTAGCCAGGAAGTCGCACGGGAGTTCTGTCTCGGTAATGATATTTTCATGTAAAACATCATCTTTTTTTCTTGTTTCTGTTTCTTGCATAGCTTTTAGTATCACTTTTGCTGATAGCAGTCTTTGTCTTGCTTCACTTTGGGTGCGTCTGCAGAAAGGGCGTTTCTGGTCCTCACGGTCGAAGTGCATTGTCTAAGGCGCGGTCGGGCTGAGTGGTCGTCACTACTGGGCAGCCTGCCCGTGCCAGTCTGAGCTGTTTGTGCTGTGCAGTTTTTGAGATTCTAAGTTCATTTAGGCACTCAGTTTGCTTTCTTAATTTAATCCTCCACTGAGAACATAATTACTATTTAAAACTTTTTAACATATGAAATGTATAAATTCTCCAAACGCCATGTATTCAAGATGAAGCGCAAAATAACGAGGCTCTTCTTCCCTCCTCAGTGCTGCAGAATGGAGATCGTCCACCAGGGGGTAGCATTGAGCTGTTGTTTTTGTAAGACTCTGCTTTTCTTTTCTTTTTTTTTTTTTTTTTTTTTTTTGGAGACAAGGTCTCGCTTTGTGGTTCAGGCTGGCCCTGAGCTCAGCCTCAAACTCACATCACAGCAATCCTCCTGCCTCTGCCTCCAGGGTGCTGGGATTACAGGCGTGAGCCACCACGCCCGGCACCGTGATATGTGGTACTGATTGCTGCTGGGATGAATCTCCACGCCCAGTATTGTATGTGGTAACCGGGGAATCGAACCTGGGCTCTTGCGCTTGCAAGACAGGCGCCGGAACCATTGAGCTAACTCCCCTGCCCAAGACTTATCTTGAGCCCTCAGGGATTTCTCCACAGCAAGCAATGGTCTCTGGAAACAATAAGATGAATATTGTCTAGCAGGTAATGGAGGAAGCAGAGGGGCCTCATGGATTCTCACAGTTCTGTATAACCAGGTGGGATAATAAAGATTTTGCCTATTTTTAAGAAATTTGGTATAAATTCACTAAACTATTCCTCGGAAACAGAAGTGCACACGCGTGTGTGCACGCAAACACACACACGCACGCACACACACACACACACACACACACGCCAAAACAAAATTTCACAAAGAGCAGAAGACAGCTGGCTTTAAGAGCAACACTATTTTCTCCAGAGTTCAGTGAGGTGCACACCTGTACCTGGAGTACGTCTCTGTCTGAATTAGTGTGTGTGTATATGTTTCTCAAGTCAGGTGACGCCTGGAACAAAACGCTTCTCAGCTCTGTGGTGCCCTCCTCCCACGCGTCTGATTTCTCGAGTTGACTGTGAAATTCCAGTCTGGCAGAACCCCAGGGTAAGACAGGACCAGCACCCGCAGTGTACCAGGGAGACGCAGGCACACACCAGCCGCTCTAAACAGTTAGGTGACGTCGTGGGCTCCTTAGTCTCTCTTTCGTCTGTGAGGGCTGCTCAACTTTACAACGCCTCAGGTCAGTGCAGCTTTGCTATGCTTACCTGAGCTCTTTAAAATGCTTCAGCATTTTCTTTCCCTTGGATTTTCAATAAAATGAATGATGTCCTTCTTCATGTTCAAAAGACATTATTAAAGAATGACCCAGATTTTTGCTGCTTTGCTTATAAAGTTATCTTCAAATTTCTTATAAGTTGAACTCCTTATTGTGCTTCCCCACATTGACATTTCTTGGTTTGTCTCACTGCGACTGAACCAATGGAATGGTCCTGCTGGCTGGTTGGTGTTCGTTCATGAAATTCTTCAAACTCTCAAAATGGCCTGAGAAAGGGACGTTTGGGTAGGGCTGTCGCGCCTGTTCCTGCTTTGGCCTTGCAGAGACACCTCTTCTGTAATGAGTTGGACTTCAGGGGGAATAACGAGACCAGCATCATGAAATCAGCTTTTCAGTTGTGTCTAGATTTTTCATAGCTACCTCTGGCTTCAGGGCTCTCACAATCCTCAGCTCTGACTGTTCAGAAATTAGTCATAGTTCGACTAATTTCTTTTTCATTGTTTTTTATGAAGTCTATGACTTCAGTTACCATCTGGTATTCTGAGGAATAGCACTCTGCTAGCTCAGTGGTTCGCCAATATTTGTCCCCTTGATCCTTCACACTTTCAGAACATGGAGGATCCTAGAGCTTTTGTTTATTCAGTCAGGTCTGTTAATATTTACTACATTAAATGTAGAAAATGAGAATATTATGCAATATTGACTTATTTAAAAAACCATTAAAATCTATTGTTAGCAAAAGTTATATTAACATTAACACAAGTAATATATTTTTAATGAAAATAACTATCTTCAAGAACAAAAGTTTATTGAGAAGAAAGGGGAATCTTTTGCAGCCTCACAATATTCATCAAGATTAGCAGAAAACAGGGCCGGGGATTTGGCTCAGTGGTTCTGGCACCTGTCTTGCAAGTGCAAGGACCCAGGTTCCATCCCTGGCAACCACATACAATACTGGGCGTGGAGACTCACCCCAGCAGCAACCAGTACCACATACCATAGTGCCTGGCTTGGTCACTCACGCCTGTAATCCTAGCCCTCGGGAGGCAGAGGCAGGAGGATTCCTGTGATGTGAGTTTGAGGCTGAGCTCAGAGCCAGCCTGAACCACAAAGCGAGACCCCGTCTCAAAAAAAAAAAAAAAAAAAAAAATTAGCAGAAGACAGCAGAACCTCCCATTTCTCTGCACTCAGTGCCAGGTGGTGCTCTGTTTTGGGTGAAGGGCCTTGAGACTGTTCTTTATCACACTGGTATGTGGTTGGGGGTGAGAAGTGTGTTTAACAGTCTTTTGTAAGACTGTGGATATGCTTTTTTTGAAACTATGTGAAATCTCACAAAGAGGAAGTTTCAGAAAACTAAGGTAGAACATAAGACCAAAGCAAATAATGTCTCGTACTTTCCCTAGCTTGAAACTGCGTGGATCTCTTACCCTGGAATGCTGCGACACTGTGCACTGGTCATTTAGAAAATCCTGTTGCTCTATTTTGTGATAGAGTGTATGTAGAGAATGGGAAAGGGGGTGTTGCTAGGACCCCTGCAGCGGGCCCAGTTCTCCTATGAGCTCAGGAGATGAGACCAAGAGAAGACATGCGTTTTGGGCCTGATGAGTGCCGCCCTGGGATATACAGGGAAGGCACTCGAGCTTGCCATACCTTTATTCAGTTCGTGGGCAGTGACAGATGATGCAGAGGTGGCAGTAATCCCGGGAACTTCTGCTGATGAAGAGCCTCATGTGAGGGACAAATGTTGATTTGGAATTTGTCTCTCCCCAGATGAGACCTTTCTCTCTCTACTCAGTTCTCAAAGAACCGAGATGTCTAAAGAACCTGGAGTGTCACAGCCCCTCAGACCACTGAGGTCTCAGCTGTGGCCAGAGACAAAACAGAGTTGTTTTCAGATGTATAGCCTACTCCTGGGCAAGGTGACATTGAACTTTGGGCAGCTATAGTCAAGCTTTTATTATAACATGATTTCCCCTCACAATTTATGTAGAACTGTTCCTGACAAATATCAAAATGGTAAAAAAAAAAATCACATTTGTTAATACCAGGTTCTTAAGAGAAAAGTTAAGTGTTTGAAAGCTGCCAGTGCCCTAGCAGGAGGTTCTCTGCCTCTGTGTGCCCAGTGGCAATACCTGGTGCTGTGTTCAAGTCATCACTGCAAATACCACCATGAAACAGCAGATGTGCTCACGTGTCAGCAGTATTATTTAAGCAGTTTTAACTGCATACATTTCTCAAAGGCATACTGGGAAATATTCAGCATCTGTCTGAAGAGCTCTGCTTTTACACAGCCTCGGTTCTGTGCACGAGTTGTCTGCGGGTCTGCTCTCCTCACGGTGGAGGACAGGTTGCCGGCGGCTGCGGGTCTGCTCTCCTCACGGTGGAGGACAGGTTGCCGGCGGCTGCGGGTCTGCTCTCCTCACGGTGGAGGACAGGTTGCCGGCGGCTGTGGCTGCGTCTCCTGCCCCTGCCACGCTGCCTCTCTTCCGTCTCTTTCAGCCCTGGCCTTCTCCAAGCTGCTCAAGTCAGAGCCTTGGAGCCGCTCATGCTGCTCATTCGCACTTTGCTCTTTAGACTAAGTACTCACCCAGTCCAAGTCCTCGAACGCGCTCACCCCTGTTTAGTCCTATCAAGATCCAGTGCGCGGGGTCGGTGTGTCAGAGAGCTGGTTATAACCAGTTCCCTCTCCCAAGTCCCCTTTTCTGTTAACACTCCACATAGATCCTAGAGCTAGTGTCTGAACAGCACATGGAGATATGTAGAAGTTAGAATAAGAATTTCTGTGCCACATAGTCCTGGTCTTATTTCTTCTGCAATTTCACCGTCTGAAGGACTATGTCAAATGGCTCAGATTCTCTGTGCTAGTCAGACAGTTTTAACAGACATAGTCTCCACGTTTGCTGATGAAATAGATGGGTTCCATATTGTGCTACATACCAACTTCTCAATGCATGTTTTTATTCTTTTGATTCTTCCTCCCAGCATTCACTGAAAGCATCAGCCAACATGTTGATATCATATCTCTGTCTTTCACTTTAGTTCCAGGCTACATCACATTTTCTGAAACATGGTTGATACATGATACTTTTTGATCACATAAAGAAAAGCTAGATCTACCTATAAGTGTAAACATTCCTGGTTTGTTTACTGTTCACAGTAATTGTATTATCAGATGGTTATATCCTATATTAGTTTAACATATATTATTAACACAGTAAAAATTAGCTTGTGACTCTAATGCCCTCAAGTTGGCAAAGTCCTTCAAAACATGCTTCTTCTCTGTGAAGACTCTCTTCACTGTGAAGAGAGTCACCTTAATTTGCGTATGGATGGGTTTGATGGAGGATGGAGAAAGGCCTTCTCATTCCTGCAGTCGTTCAGATGTTAGTGATCATAACACCGGCAGTTTTTTGGCGGTGAGACTTGGGGAGGGATCCACGGCATCAGTCAGTCCTTGGAAGTGATCCTGGCCCAGCCAGGTAATAACTCCTCTTGCAGAAGACGGCAGGAGTTGCCAGGTTCCGTGTCAGACTTAGTGGGATGTATTTTTCAGCAGGGAAGGGTTTTAGAACATGTTAAATCACACAGGGAAAGCAATTGTCCTGGACATAGGACTGAACTTTGAAAATAAAGTACCTGAAGTCCGCAGCCTTTAGCACAAGTGTGCAACCCTTTGAACAACTAGCACGGAGTGGGGGCCAGCGCACAAGGCTGCTGGACGCGGCGTCGGCGCCATCCCTTGGGTTTCGTCGGCATACTTGGGCCTGTGACGGTCACAGCCGTGGCTCATTTCCTGTGCTCTGAGTCTCACAGATCCTTTCTTTCCTTACATGTTCTCAGTGTGGTCCCTTTTATTTTTATTTTTAGACGAGACATCGAGATAGATCTAAAAACAGAACCTCACAGCTTCCTCTTTTGTGAAAAGCCCAAGTCGAGAAAAAAGAGCTCTTCTTTGACCTGCTGACATCTTTTGAAAGCGTATTTGTTGCTGGAATGTTTTTTATCATGTTCCTTTTGAACTTTGTATTGACTGCGTGGATAGTTCAATGAAAACTCAGGAAAATATTGGGAAATTCAACTGGATAAAGTTCAGTGTCTAAATGTGAGATTATGACCAGATGGGACAGAAAGGGGTAAAGAGCCAAGAAATAGTGAGAAAGCTGGAGCTATTCTGAGCTGACATGTTGATCAGCATCTTGGATCTGGAACTCTGCATGTGCTGTTCTTAAATACCAGACCCGATAAGGATCTGGGATTCAGCTCCTTCTCCTCAGGGTGACTGCTCGTCCCTGTTTGTCCAGCACAGTCCCTGCTTATATTCATTGCCAAAGGATCATCTTGATTTCCTTTTGACTCTCAGAAGTGTCTCGGTTTAGGTAATACATAATGTGGACCTGCCCTTTGCTGTTCATAGTATTATATATGGGTCCATGAAAGCCTTGGGAATCAGGCAAATGTGGACAACCTGCAAAAAGCCAAAGAAACAAGCAGTATCGAGACGGCCTGGCACTGCCCTTCTGCAGAAAGATGAGGATGCCAACTGTGTGCCATGAAGCCCCATGAAGCTGTCCTGGAGCAGTGGGCGCTGCTGCACCCAGTAGCCCGACTTGCCGTTCCAAGTGCTTTGGTGGTCAGGCCCTGCCTGGCCGTCTGTGCAAAGGGACTGTGACCAAGATCTTCTCAGCAGAAACGAGAAAGGCCCCCGTGGCCAGCATTTCCTCCTGTGGCTTTTTTCATTCTTCCAGAGTGTGAGTTTCCTCATTTAACTTGCAGAGAACCGATCAGTGACCCACGTGTCGGGCCTCTGGTGGCTGAGGGCCTGGCTCACTGTTTAATAAGGACCGTGTCTTCAGTATTGTCCGTTTTCCATACACAGCTTTTGTGAATAAAGTAGAGATTATTAGAGTGAGTCAAAATGAGTGTAGTACCAAGCACTAAAAATAATGTAGACCCTGAAACAGAGGAAAGAGGAGGGCAGCCTTAGCCTGTGCTGGCGCCGCTCTTCCTGACCAGCGGTCCTCTGTCGCTCCCAGTCACGGCTTCCGAGAGAGACCTTCTGGACTCTTGTCTCAGTCACTGACTGACATGGTCAGGGGCGACCCGGAAGTGGCTTCGATTCTCCTTCCTGGACTGCACTTTGCCTCGTCCAATCTCGGCAGGTGTGCAGGTGAGTGACAGCTGTGTTCCCACCTGGCTGACTCTTAGGTTGGATTTTTTCTCTCTGAAACTAGAAATGGAGTTGATATATCACCTCAGGAGACCGCCACACTTCTCTCAGCAGTTTTACTCTATGTTTCTTCTTTTTGTGAAGAGCATATTTTTCTTTCTGTCTGTTGCTTGAGTTCAAGTACATTAAGATTTAAGCTTTGTGATCTATCTTAAAATAAATCATTTTTGGAAACAAATTATTTCTTGATGCAGAGTTTCTGGTTGTAGGTACCAGAATTTGAAAATGAATGGCTTTAAAATTGTTTGACTAACACATGGACTTTAAAGAGATTTAGTACTTCTCTTTACTATGGGTACTCTGTTTTCTTGAGATACTCCACCCACACTGCACATTCCACGAATAGGCAGAAGTTCGTCTCTGCCCTTTCTCTGGCTTCACTTACTCATTCTAGGCAGTCTATCAGAGCTGTCAACCCTGTGACTCGCCCTTTCCCAGGAGTGAAAGTGTCCCAGGAATGAGCAAGAGTGGAGAGCAAATGACCGCGGGACACGGGGCAGCGCTGGCTCTTTCCTTCCTCCGAGGGACGGCTCAGGCAGCCTGACCAACCCCGGGACGCGGCTGAGTCCGCCTCGGGGTCGTGCAGTGTCTTTACCATCGCGTCTCATCCATGATCGTCGTGTGGCTGCGAACGCTTCATGGAAGTGATCCGGCTCGACACTGCGCCTGTCCAGGTGCATGCAGACTGGTGGCTGCACGTGTGTGCCAGGCTCCACAAGTATCAGATGTGGCTGTGTGAACACACGCGTGTGTTTACCTAGGTGAATGTGCAGCCGCAGAGACTTGGTTCTGTCAAAACTCTGTCTGTGTGGTTCATGCGTGTGCGGGGTCTGGGACATGTGCCACTCCGTGGTTCCGTCAGGTGGGTGCAGAGGAAGGTGCTTTACAGCAGGCACTCCTGTGCCAGACAAGGTGAGAATCGGTTTTCAGCATGACTGGTTTCAGGCCAACACAAAACAGTGATTGACATGAAGCCAACGGCACTATTTCCTGACCAGATTACACAGGAAGAACTTCTCAAAACTGAGAGAGAGATAGCCATGCACTCAGACAGAAGCTGGGGCTCTGTCGAGGTGCTGGGGGAGACGGCACTGTGGGCAGGTGTAGCTGCGTTGCTCAAGGGAAGTGGAATTTGTGGACTGACCTGGAGTTATTGCTGTTCGTGTATTTCTTTTGCTTATGTTGGGTAGCGGCACACCAACTACCACTGTTAAAGTCACTTAGTGCTCTAATTACCATTTATTCCGAAGTGTGTGCTTTTGGTTTCAGCCTCTCACATCAGGGGATAGCTGAGAAAATTGTTCGGCTGGTGGCTGAGCGCTCCTCACCTCCTCTGACAGGGTGCTGCCCTCATGGTGCGCTGTTGTACACGAATAAAAAGAGAGAATTGCCGCCAAGGGGAGCAAGGAAGCATTTGACACGAGGGCTTCGGGTGCCGGGTCCTTGGTGGATCCCAGTGTCCCCGACTTTGTAACTGCTGTGGGTCCGTGACAGGTCATATGATCACAACAGGCTCCCGGGAGGAGAGCTCCCCAGATCACCCCCACTTTCAAAGCGGCCCGTGTCACAAAGACGACCGAGCGAAAGTGGCCCGTGTGGAGCTGACAGGTCTGGGAGGGGACTAGCTGCTCACTTGTCATGGGCACAAATCACTGCAGGGGTGGTGACTGTGGCAGGAGAGGTCTCTTTGGGGCTGGCCGCTGGGCGAATTAGGTGCTAATGGCGGCAGAGAACTATGCATTCGGTGGACAGGAGGCCCGCTGAGGTCAGTGTCAGTCGGACGGCGGCGACGAGCGCCTTGTGCGGTGGAAACCACAGGTGCTTTCTGACCTTCTCCTTTACTGACCTTTTGCAAAAGTGCACCGGAGCTTGAAGGCCAGTTAAAGTACGAAATTTTCCTAAGGATTTTTCCTTCATTAAAAACTAAACCTTCCACCTTTTCATGTTGTACCTTTTTGCGTCTCTTTTTGTATCTCTTCCTTGTGTATTATTAACTCATGTTTCCGTGTATAACGATCCCATTCACCTGGGAGAGCTGTGCATTCACACACCGCGTCTTCGTTGTTTTTGCTTCTTCTCCCCCCAGTGCCCTCCTTCCCCACTTCCCCAGACTCCTCATTGGTCTTTACAAAGTCTAACTCACTGTTTTCTGCTGATTCTCTTTAATTTTACTCCTAAATTCTTTATATTTTGAGGTTTTCATTGTGTCTCATTAACGTGTCTTGGCATTATGGCTTCAAGACCCACTAGTTTTTCCTCAAAATGATGAGATTTTATCCTTCTTTATGGCTGAGGCATGATCTATAGTGTACACATACCACATTTTCTTTATCTGTTTATTTTTTTGGATGGGCATGTAGGCTGCTTTCAAAGTTTAGCTATTCTGTCAAGGAGTTAGCTCAGTGGTTTTGGAGTCTGTCTCGTAAGCTCAAAGTCCTGAGTTCAATCCCCACTACCAAATAAGTGAAAAAACCACCCCCAAATCAAGGGGTAGGTTTTGAGAACGGTGCTGGCGTACACACGGGTGCGCATGCGTCCGTGTGATGGGAAGTCTTCCATTTCTCAGGAAGCTGCCCAGCCACGGCATAGCTGAGTCAAAGAATTTGTGTTGCGTATTTGTGACGATTCTCGTACTGACTTCCACAGTGGTTGTACTAATTTACGTTTCCACCAACAATGGAGACAGGTTCTTTTTTCCGTGGCAGTTCCCCCAGGATTTGTTTTTGAGATTTAACGGTAGCCGTTCTTACTGAGGCAAAACGAATCCCAATGTTGTTTTCATTTGTATTTCTCTAATGGCTAAACATGCTGAACATTTTTTGCACATACTTATCGGCTATTTGTACTTTTTCTGAGAAATGTCAATTCATTTCAGTTGTCCATTTTTTAATTGGATTGTTTTTGCAGTCTATGTTTTTGCTTAGTTCTCTGTGTATTCTAAATATTAGTCCTCTGTTGCAGAAAGCAAGCAAAAATATTTCTCACCTGTAGATGGTCTCTTCACTCTGTGGGCTTTTTCATTTGCTGTGCAGAAACTTTTGTTTAGATATAATTCCATTTATTGATTGTTAGTACTAACTGCATGGAATCAGGGTTCTATTCCAGAAGTTCTCACTATCCTGTTCTTCAAGAATTTTAGCGATTTTACCTTCGAGTGGGTTCGTGTTTCTGTGTGAATGTATTGGTCTTTGATCCATTTTGACTTGATTAGTGTACAGAAGGGCTCTAAATTTCTGCCTCAGCATGTAGCAAGATGTACTTGATCTGGTGCTTGTTCTCAGCCTCTGATCCTTTTCAGAAATTTCTGAAGTTGTTTCTGCATCTTCTGTTCTGTCCCACAGACCTACATGTTGCTTCTGAACCAGTAGCACACTTATAAGACGAACTGAAGTCCAGTGCCAGGATGATGCTGCTTTGCTGTTGCTCCTTGAGATGCTCTGGCTTCTCTGGATCTCTTCTGGCTCCATGTAAATTCTAAGTTTGCTTTCTCTAGTTCTGTGAGTAATCCTCTTCATCTTTTTGTTTTGACATAAGGACTCATGTTGTAGTTCAGGTTGGCCTTGAACTCACTATGGAGCCCAGGCTGGGCTTGAATTTGTGGAGATCGTCCTGCCTCAGCCTCCTGGGTGCTGGGATTACAGGTGTGCATCACCTTGCCTGACTTCTTCTTGGTCTTCTGATTGTACTTGTATTAAATATGCATGAATCCTTTAGCACCTCTAGGAAAATGACAGTTTTGACAGTATTGGTTTTGCCAGTTCAGAAATATGAGAAGCCTTCTCATATTCTGTTTCTTCAATCTCTTTTTCAGCCTACTTTAATTTTCATTATGGAGATTTTTTTTACCTCCGTGGTTAGGTTAATTTCTCAGTATTTCAGTTTCTTAAAGCCATCATGAACAGGATGGTTTTCTTAGTTTCTCACTTAGTGTGTTTACTGTTGGTGTATGGGGATACCACAGATTTTGATTTGTTGACTTTGTATTATGGCATTTTGCTGAATTTTCTAATGAGTCCCTAGACTCTTCCGGTAGGATTTTTGGGTCATATGCATCGTGAAAATTGGGGTACTTTGGCTTCTCCTTTCCTATTTGTATCTATGTGTTGCTTTTCCTTGCCCTACAGCTCTGGCTAAAGTTTGGTTAATGTATTGCAGGAGTGCTGAGTGCAGAACCCTATCTTGATTTTTATTTTAAAGGGAAGTTTTCAGTTTTCCTCTTTTAATATGATGTTGGAAGTAGATTTGTCACAAATGGTTTTATTAGTTTGAAGTTAGGTCTTTCTCTACCTTTTTTTTTTGTATCAGGGATTAAACTTAGGGCCTTGTACTTACCAGCCGGCAAGGGGGACACTGAGCTATATCCATGGCTTTCTTACCTATTTTTGTCAGTTTTTGAATCATGAATAGATTTACATTTGCCAAAGGACTTTTTTCTATCTTTTGAAATGATCATGTGGCTTTAACCTCAATTCTTTGCATGGTGTTGAGCATTGCTTTATAATTAATAATTTATATATGTCGAGCCATCTCTGCATTCTGGACTGATGCTAACTTAGTCATGACGTATGAACTTTTAATGATTTTTTTGGTAATCTCTTTGCAAGTAAAAAAACCCCTTGGTTTGCCAGCATAAATGGTTTAGGAAATATGCTTATAATCCAAAGCACTTGCATATCAAAGCAAATTTTCCCATAAGAAATAATGTAAATTCAGATGATTTGTTTCACAACTCCAAAATATTTGTATAGAATGACTATAAAACTATAATATAATACAAAATAATAAAGAAAATTCAAAACAGAAAGAAAAGGAAATCAACTAACTGGTGCTTACCTTTAAAATCTTTGTGTCTGGTGTGAGGGCAAAAAAGCAGAGTGTTATTGTGTAGGATGACTTTCACTATTACTAATGGAATCGATCCTTTTTATCAGCCCAATGAAATCTTTTTCTGTCTGTAATTTTAACAAGGAACCTCTCCAATGGTACTTACTTTTGCCTCTTTTCAGGATGTCACGGAAATGTGAGGTGCATTGGTAAACAAACTGATTGCTTGCACTGCTATCACCTTTTTCAGGTGGTGCTTTTCTACAAAATTTTTTGGTGTTTCCCACATTTCATACATCTCCCTAATCTCACTTGAATTCCTCCACTTTCCCCCTCTCCTGCTCTGTAGATGAGGTTTTCCTCATTACTTCTTGCTGCTGTTGGATGATGAGCGCCCACAATCTACCACAGAAAGAGAGAGAGAGAGAGAGAGAGAGAGAGAGAGAGATTGACAGAGAGAGACAGAGAGACAGAGAGAGACAGAGAGAGAGAGAGAGAGCTATGGAATCATTGGGTCAGTTGTGATCGTGTTTGGGATCATGTAATACTCATAATGAAGACATTGCTTGCTTACTAAGCTAAGATTTATTGGAATACTTACCTCTCTTATGGAATACCCACAGAACAAGAAGTAACTTGCAGTCTAAGGTTTTATTGTATATTTTTGAGGAATTTTGTCAATAAAGACATTGACTTATAGTTTTTCTTTTTAATTAAGTTCCTCTCTAGGGATTTTTAAAAACTATCAAAAACTTACATTCAAATAACTAGAGAATGTAGAAGAGATAAAATCCTAAGCACATGAGCACTGCTAAAATTTAACCAAGAACATATAAAATCTCTACAGAAGGAAATAAAATAGAATATGTAACGAAAACTCTACTAATCAAGAAAATCACAGCACTCAATGGATTTAACACTAAATTTTATCAGAACTGAGGGAAGAATGAATGCCAATACTTCTTAAACTCTTTCACAAAAAATCCTTTGACTTTCATTGATGTTT
>PVIR01028660.1:0-21742 GCA_004026965.1 Petromus typicus | reverse complement strand
CACCCACAAAGTCAACTCAGTTACGGGTGGCAGAGGACTAGAAACAGTGCTGCCGGGACGTGACACCACGTCCTTGGTGTCTACGCAGACCCGTGCCACGGGGCTGTGCTGCCAGCTGGCCTGCGCGGGTGACTCCCACTCACCTGGACGACTCTGTTCTGGCTCCTCCTTTGGTTCCCGCTTGAAAGTGGTAATCAGTTCGGGGTTGTGAGACGCTGTTCACAGAAAATGCGATTAAGACCCCGGTGCCAGGATGACCGGGGTACGCAGTACGATGCGCCTCACCTCACCCGCAAAGTCAACTCAGTTACGGGTGGCGGAGGACTAGAAACAGTGCTGCCGGGGGCTGAAGTCCATGTAACAAGTTGGTAGAAAATTATAAAGAAGATCAAAAGATCCCTTAGTTTTAGCAGTTGAGGAAGCACCCGGGGGCTGGGGTGTAGCCCCCTCTTTCATTACGGGTGACACTGTGGGGTCCATCCCCAGCACCAGAAAGCAGAGAGAGACAGAGACGGAGGAAAAGGGGGGAGGGCAGGAGAGAATGAACCGGCTGCCACAGGGCGTGCTCTGAACAGCAGGGCAGGGCCATACTCACCCACGAAGAGGAGGTGCTCATTGATCTCCTGGGTCACTTCCTGGTACACAGCATACTGTTCAGGGTTGAGAAACTTCAGCTCGTCGAAGGTGAAGTTCACACTCACATCGGACGGAGATATGGACTCCCGTGTCTGTGAGAACAGTGCCCTCTTATTCTGCTGTGGTCCCCTCTGGACAGTATGTCAAGAACGCAGAGGAAATGCACTCCAGAGCTTGGGCCTGGGAAGCTGTACATGCGGCCTCAACGACGGAGTTTTCATTGTATTTGGGGGAGAAGCAAAAGACCTTGGAAAATGTCAGTCGAGAAGAACAAACAGCCCAGTAGAAAAGCAGGCAGCAGGCTGGCCGTCGGGGTGCGCAGCTGTCAGCTCAGCTACTGCAGAGTGCGAGGCAGAAGGGTCTGGGCCACCTGCGGAGGCCCTGCCACAACCCACAGATAAAAAGAGCCCTGGATAGAACTTTTTTGCATAGTGAATTAACTCGAAATATATTTGCAAAGAGAACTTTGATAGAGCTCGTCAGGTCCGATCGTGGTACGGCAGACATAAACAATCAAACCTATAAATAAAACACTTCACCAAAGGTCATTACAGAGGGCAACTTCAAGGGCAAGCCTCGGCTACACAGTAAGATACTTTCTCAAAAAAGGAAAAAAAAAAAAAGTGTCGGTGTGGTGGCTCATGGCTGTAATCCCAGCACCCAGGAGGCACAGGCAGGAGGATCGCTGTGAGTTCCATGTCACCTGGACTACATAGTGAGCTCAGGGCCAGCCTGAACTACACAGTGAGACCCTGCCTCAAAAAATAAAAATAAAAAAATTCAGTAAAAAAAGAAAAAAAAAAAGAGGGAGAAACAAATGAAATCAAATGAGCTTGTACGCAGTGAAACTCTTAAGAAAGATGAAGAGGAGTCATTTTTTAGGATGAAGTGTAACATCCAGATTAAATCAAAATAGTACAGAGATCTCATCATCAAATAAATACTACCAACTTTCATGACAGAAGAACTATGGCAAATTCAACAAAACTGACACTTATCACTAGAAGACATGTATTTGTCTGTGAAAAAGGAAGGAAAGAAAGAAAGACAGAAAGAAAGAAGGAACACAATTACAGCCAGGTGTGGCAGCAAACACACCTGGTAATCCCAGCATTCCAGATGCTAAAGGAAGAAAACTCCATGTCTGAGGGCGGGCAGGCCTCACACTGAGATCAAGCCTCAAAAGTAACCAACTAGCAAAAGCAAGAGCAAAGAAATGCACAATAAACAAGGCCAATGAACAAAATTATCAATTAGTTCAGGAAAACAATTTCAGAGAATCCGACACCCATTCGTGAGTCAATAAGAGGACATTTCACAGGTCTAAAATAATGCAAACCTACAATGCAGGTTATATATTCACAGTAAAACGATGAATGATTCCCTCCTAGAACCGGTGAGAAGGCAAGGATGTCTACTTTCACCTCTAAAATGCCTCACACTCTTAAAAGTTCAAGCTAATCCCATAATGCAGAACAAGAACTAGAACAGGGCAGGACACATTGGCATAGGACTGTACTTCCAGCTACTTGGGAGGCTGAGGCAAGAGGCAAGAGGCTCACTTGAATCCAGGAATTCCAGGCTAGTCTGAAATAGCTAATGAGACCCAGTCTCGAGAAGGAAAATTAAAACAAAAACAAAAACAAAACAAAACAAAACAAAAAACCAGGCATATGAGTTGAAAAGAAAAAATGAGACTATCTCCATTTTTGCAAGAAATATATTTATGTGTAGAAGAAAAGGACTCTATGTAAAAGCAAAAAAAAAACCAAAAAAAAAAAAACCCTAATTTACAGTGAGGCTGGGGATTTAGCTCAGTGTTTCCTGTGTCTGCCCGGCAAGCGCAAGATCCTGACTTTGATTCCCGGTAGCCACATACCACAATGCTGGACGTGGTGACTCACGCCTGTCATCCCAGCACTCGGGAGGCAGAGGCAGGAGGATCGTTGTGAGTTCCCACGCTGGCCTGCGCTACACAGTGAATTCGGGGCCAGCCTGAACTACAAAGAGAGACTCTGTCTCAAAAAAGCAAAAAAGGACTTACAGTGCGCCAAAGGTCTCGGGATACGTTTTAAGATAGAAACATCAGTCATATTTCTATGTCTGAAAAGTGACCATGTAGAAAGTGAATATTTTAAAAATATCACTTCGATCTGGACACAGTGGCCCTTGACTGTAACCCCAGCTATCTGTGAGGCTAACGCAGGAGAATTCCAAGTTTGAGCCCAACCTAGGAAACAGCACCTTAGCCAGACAATGTCCGAAAAGGAAACCAGGTCAAAATGTAGCTTAGTGTGCAGCCCTTGGGTCCAATGCCTCGTATAGCGTGGGGCTACAAAGAGCCAAAGATACACAGACACCGATTTAGTTGTAGTTGGTCAGGCTGGTCTTCAGTGCCTGGGCTGAAGCCACACGCCTTCCTAAACCTCGACAGTGGCAGGAGTTTCGGGAAGGAGCGTGTGCCATCGGGCCCAGCTACACGCGATCTGGACATTTTTTTCCTTTTTATAACTCAAGATCAAGTGGTGGCGGGCAAGTGCTCCACCACTAAGCTGGACCACCACCCAGCCCTGATTATTTGTGAGAGAAGAGAATTCTAGGAGTTGAGGGTGTTGCTCAGTAGTAGAACACATGCTCACCATGGGTGAAATTCCACGTTTGACCTTTACCAACAACAAGAAAAATAAGAATGCTGTCCACATCTACATCTACCAGCTACAATATCGTGCAGTATGAACTTCAGCTAACACTGTACCCACCATCAATATAACTTAGAGACGTTAAGGTACCAAACCCAGCCAACTGCTGGGCGTGGTGGTGCACACCTGCAATCTCAGCACCCGGGAGGCTGAGTCAGGATGTTCTCTGAGAACTCGAGGCCAGCCTGGGCTACGTAGTGAGTTCAAGGCCAGTCTGAACGACACAGGAGATCCTGCCTCAAAATGCAAACACGAAAACCCAGCCAGTCATGGTTAATAAGCCCAGACATTTGGCCCATGCCTGAATGCAGACACAGCAGAAGGGACCGGAAATGATGACACATTGCTCATTATTTTATTCATTGCTTTACAAATTACACGGTAACTTAAGATTATAAATGGCTTAATATTTGTATAAATAATAAATAGCATGAAAATCTTCCACTGATTCTTGTCTGTAGTTCTGGAGATTGAATTCCAGTCCTCAGGAATTCTAAAAACGCAGTACAAACTCCCAGCCTCTCACCTGCTTTTTGGACAAAGGTGCAAGGGCAATTCAACCGAGGAAAGAGACCTTCAAACAAATGGAGCCAGCGCACTTGGAAAGCCAGAAGGAAAACCTAAACAAACGGAACTACCCGTGGCCAGAAAACAAACACTTTATACCAATATTAACTTCTCTCGCCCTCTCCCCTGAGCCCTCCCTCTCTTTCTCCATACACATGCACACATTGTGAAGTACTGAAGATTGAGGACAGGGCCAACACGTTGAGCTACATCCCTAGCCCCTTTGAAATGTCTTTTTCTGGGGAAGGTTCTCTCTAAATTGCTCGGGGGGCTTCTAACTTCCAACCCTCACGGTCAGCCTTCTAAATGCTGGCCGGCCAACCACAGGTGGCCAGGGCACATGGCCCTGGCCAGCCGGTTCTTCAGCTCATTAACATGTTCATCTCAAACCAATGGCCAGCTTAGAAGGAAAAAACGGAAAAAAGGTTTGACACATAGAGAGGGGCGGGGGGATGGGATAAAATTCAATTTACAAAAACGACGGCCAGCCTCGTATTAGTGGTTAGGCACACCCAAACCACCCTTCAGTTCAGTAAAAGCACCCGACTGACCCCCGTCAGGAGACAATACCTGCTAAGACGGACAGCCAACGTTTACAAACTTAGATAAGAACTAAAGAAGCAAACAAGAAAAGTAACGTGCAAATGTCCCGGCCGAGCGCGCCGCCGCACGACCGCGCTGCGGGTAACACGCCAGCGTAGGCGCAGAGGTGTCCCCTCGGACCCGCCGGCGCGGCAGGCTCGGGCCTTGCCACAGTGACAGCGGTGACTTGGGCAAAGAAATGTATCTCAGCACCCGAGAAATTTGGGACCCTGGTATGATGATGATTATTTTTGGTACCAGGGATCAAATTTAGGATCTTAGCTTGTGAGGCGGGCTGCGGGACCACTAAGCGACATCCCGCGTGAGCCCTGTGGCTCTCCACAGAGGACACGGCAGCTAGGGGGCTCCGGGACCACTAAGCGACATCCCGCGTGAGCCCTGTGGCTCTCCACAGAGGACACGGCAGCTAGGGGGCTCCGGGACCACTAAGCGACATCCCGCGTGAGCCCTGTGGCTCTCCACAGAGGACACGCCAGCTAGGGGGCTCCGGGACCACTAAGCCACATCCCGCGTGAGCCCTGTGGCTCTCCACAGAGGACACGCCAGCTAGGGGGCCGGAAAGGACTTTTGTTTTTGTAGAGTATTTTGAGGCCGGGTCTCGCTCCGCAGCGCGGGCTGGTCCTGAGCTCAGCCCCGGACTCCGCGATCCTCCTGCCTCCCGAGGCCCGGGATCGCAGGCGCGAGCCACCACCCCGGCCCTGTGCCGTGTGGCCGTGATGGCAGCACGCCCGGCATCGCCGCACGGTACCGGCCTCCCACCCCGGGCCTGGCAGTCGCACGGCAGGCGCCGGAACCACTGAGCTACGTCCCCGGCCCCGGAAAAGACTTTCTCAAAGGGCAATGGACGCCGGGGCTGAGGGCAGCATCGAACCCGACCCGAGGCGCTCACGTCCTCCCTCAGCCAGGACCCCGAGCCGTCTCCCCGCGAAGGGCCGTCCCGCAGCCCTCGGCCCCCATCCCGCGCCCTCGCCGCACACGTGGCCGTTGCTGACCGCTAGACGGTCACCACCTGACCTCCAGCCCCCCGCGGCCGCCACTAACCGATTCTGCCATCCTGAGGCCCGCGGTGTGGACGGGAGCTGCTGGCTCGAGGCACCCTTCGGTCTGAGTCGATGGCGAATCCCGCCGCTCCTGGCTGGGTTCCAGAAGGTTCTTATAGCCTCAGGCCACGCCCCCGTAGGCGGTGGGCGGGGCTTCGGCCCTGGTGGCTCCGCCCCCGGGGCGGGTCTGCCAAGGGTTGGGGTCCAGAGGGCCGCAGGTTTGATCTTCCTCCCCTTCCGAGGGTTGGGGTCAAGGGGGCCGCCGGCTGCGATCTACCTCCCCTTGCGAGGGTTGTTGGAGGTCAAGGGGGCCACCGGCTGGGACCCATCACCCCTTGCGAGGGTTGTTGGAGGTCAAGGGGGCCACCGGCTGGGACCCATCACCCCTTGCGAGGGTTGTTGGAGGTCAAGGGGGCCACCGGCTGGGACCCATCACCCCTTGCGAGGGTTGTTGGAGGTCAAGGGGGCCACCGGCTGGGCTCCACCTCCCCTTGCGAGGGTTGTTGGGGTCCAGGGGGCCGCCGGCTGCGATCTACCTCCCGGGAAGCCAAAGTACCAGTGGGATAGTGGTGTGTTTTTGCAGAAAGCAACAGCATTCGTAAGAAGGCACAGTGACATGCTGAGTTGCAAAGTAAAGAAATACATGCTTCTCTTAGTGAACTGTAAAGAAAATAATAACAATCGTATTCACAGAAATTCGGTTTTAGAGCCATCACAGGTCTCTTCGCCTATCAGAAAATTATTAGCCTTGAAATATAGGCAACAAATATACTTTGTGCCTCAATCTTATATTAAAGTCTCTTTGAAGTAAACTTTTAGCAGTGAAGCTATTATATACAATTGCTTTGAAGTGTGCACGTGAAGCAGAGACTTTTCCAAGCCTTTCCAAATAGAAATGCACCTTGGACAGGGATTTAGCTCGGGTGGCACCGCGCCCACCTTGGGAGCAGGAGCGCCTGCGTTCGATGCCCGCTACCGCAAAAATGAAGTAAAGTCAAAGCAAATAAATAGAGATGCATTGAAGATTTTGTCCCCAGATGTTGCTAACAGCAACTTCCTTTTAAGGAACCAAAAGCGGGGCCTGGCTGTAGCTCAGCGGTGCCACCCTGTCTCACTGGCGCTGTCCTGAGTTCCAGCCCCAGTACCAAGAAAAGAAAAAGAGAGAGAGAGAGAGAGAGACAGAGAGAGAGACAGAGAGAGAGAGAGAGAGAGAGAGAGACAGAGAGACAGAGAGAGAGAGAGAGAAAGAAGCAAGTGCTCAGGCCAGGGATGGGGCTCAGTGTCTGTAAAGCCTGCCCCGCAAGCGCCAGGTCTGGAGTTGGGTTCCCGGTACCGCGAACAAAACAAAAGTTCTTTGCCACATGATGAAAACTCGTTTTGACATGACAGGTTTTAGGGCACATCTGTCCTTGGAGACTAACTAGTTTTTAGTTAACATGAGTGAGTAATTCTCGGGAACATCATAAGCCGCCGCAAGGATTTCGGGGAGGCCGCGGCGGGGAAGACGGCAGACAGAGGCGCCCGAGCGGAAGCCCGGGAAGCCGGCAGAGGAGGAACAAGCTCGGACCTCCCAGCAAAGCCCACGGGGATCTCTACGGGTGCACTGGCCACAGGGAGTCGGACAGCAAAGCATTGGCTGCGTCCATCGAAACTGCATCGTGGGAGCCTGAAGACACGTCCAACTGCGGGCCCCAAACCCTTGAGTGGCCGCAGCTTTGAACGATGAGCTGGTGAACCAGAGGAAAGGCCTCCAGGAGCAGAGATGAGGACGAAGAACGTCCGACATCAGCGCGACCCAACGCTTGCAATAGCAGACAGCGGGCGTCTCCTGATCAGCAGAAGCTACGGAACGAAATACAGAATCTCAGCTTGGAAATGTCCATCAGCAAGACAATTAAATGGTGTGTTCTGAATTGCGGTGTAGGGTGGGTGGAAAGTTGATGGAACAATTTCCTTAAAAAAAAAATCATATAAGACTATCTTTGGAGCCGCCTTTCCTTTTCATTTCTTTCTTTTTTAATGCATGAGAGTTTAAAATTCATGGTAACGTATGTTTTATATACAGATTTCAAGACATTTCCTAACTTGGTAGTTTCATGTGATTAGTTTCCAAAGGTTCCAGACAATAAAGAAATCAGGGGCCAGGGATTTAGCTCAGTGGTTCCCGCAACTGCG
The DNA here is from genome assembly GCA_004026965.1 of Petromus typicus. Taxonomy (NCBI): domain Eukaryota; kingdom Metazoa; phylum Chordata; class Mammalia; order Rodentia; family Petromuridae; genus Petromus; species Petromus typicus. The sequence continues at coordinate 14,022 of PVIR01028660.1, read as the reverse complement.
TGGCAAGTGCAAGGTCCCAGTTTGATCCCCGGTAACCACATACCACAATGCTGGGCCTGGTGGCTCACACCTGTCATCCCAGCACTGGGGAGGCAGAGGCAGGAGGATTGCTGTGAGGTCGTGGCTGGCCTAGGCTACACAGTGAGTTCAGGGCCAGCCTGAACTACGAAGCGAGATCCTGTCTCAGAAAACTAAAACACTTAAAAAAAAAAAAAGTTAATGCAGAACACAAAAAAGAAATTTAGAATGATATTTCTACAAATGTGAAGTCAGGGTACCTGGCCACAGTATTCTCCATACAGAAAAACACAGTCATACTTCAACAGGAAGTACTCAACAATACGAGGAATGACCCAGAAAATGATCGGCCTTTATTGGTGACTCGGCACGCAGACTGTCCATCACTCACGGCCCCTGTCCCTCACCCCTCGGCCCACGTCCTCTCCACGACTGACCCCACACACAGATCCCCACACCGGCCCGATTGCCGCTGCTGCCCCACCAGGGACCCGATTCTTCCTCCCCGAGACAAGCAGGTGTCCTGGGAGCTGCTGTCACAAAGCTCCCTCCTGCCCGGTCTGTCCCCTGCCCAGGAGCCTCCCCGAGCTGTCCCCGGTGTGCACCCTCCTGAAAGGCTGGGAATTGTGTCTGTGCGCAGCACGCTGGGCTCCGCTGACTGCGCAGCCTCAGCTTCCCGGGAAACGGATCCCGCGCCCAACTGGGTGCGAAACTCGCGCTCCGGCGCCCGGGGTGCCGCCCAGGGGGGCCTTTGGCGTCAGCCGGACCGGTCCCCGCGCTCTCCGGCCGGCCAGCGCAGGATCGTACCACTCACTGCCCTCCTCGCGGAGAACGCGTCCCTTGCAGGACACGCCTCCCTGTTCCCCCAGGAGAGGAGCGCTGAACTCTACACAGACCTAGGAAGGTCGGCCTCCTCACACTCTGCACAGACCCAGGAAATTCAGCTGCCAACCCCGCCTTGCCCTGGACGCTTGCTTCCAGCCGGCATCTGCCCGCGAACTCCCCCTCGCCCTTCTGTGGAACAGTCCGCCGTACGGCAGGAGAACTAAGATGGCGGCTCTCAGGGAGCCGGTGGATGGCGCGGCCGCGTCGGTCTGAGGACGCCCCTGCCCGCCAAAGTCTGCGCCGGTCCACAAGAGCACCTTCTTCAGGGTGAGTGCACTGCGACCTCGGGGTTGTGACTGTGTGCCACACGAAGAGCCCTCCCGGGTGCAGTGTCAGGGGCGAGGACGCAAAACCGGACCGGTCCTCAGGGCCAGGAACGTCTGGTTGGCGCGCGGCGCTGAAGCCCGTGCGCGAGGGCTTCCCGCGCGGTACTCGCGCAGGTATTTGAGATGATGGCTTTGTTTGGTTTGGGGTGTCAGTTGGCGGTGAGTTAAAGAATCTATCGAGTGGGTCTCAGAATCAGCCAGCAGCAAATGTTGGCGAGGCTGCGGAGAGAAGGGAACCCTTCTCCACTGCTGGTGGGGTGTAGACGCGCACAACCCCTGTGCAGATTCCTCACAAAGCCGGGATTGGAGGTCCCACTGGGCCCGGCCATCACTCTGCTAGGCATATACACAAAAGAGTTAAAAGACTCATGTCGCAGTGACACATGTGCACCCATGTTTATGGCAGCTCAGTTTGTGATTGCCAGATCTTGGAAACGACCCAAATGTGCATCCACCGCAGACCGGATAAAGAAGACGTGGTTCTTTTCTAGAATGGAGTATCGTATTCTGCCACCAAAAAAACGGTAAGAGTGAGTCCTTCATACTCAAATGGATGTACCTTGAGGACGTCCTCATCGGCGAAAGAAACAGGTCACAGATGCGTAAATGTCGTATCTTCTCTCTGATATGAGAAACTGAAAATGTCAATGAGTTCTAAAATGTATGTTAGATACTGTACGATATAAACTATTCAAAGGGGAATGGGGTAGGGTAAGTAATGAGGGGAAAGAAAAAGTTGTGATGGTAATAAGAAGGAAACAGAGCTCATGTATATAGGTGGTGGGGGTTGCAGGGTGGGTAGGGGAAGGGGAAAAATGAGAATCAAGTCGAGTCGTGTTCTGGTACGAACTCTGACTGTTGACTGCGATGAGGATGTGCATTGATAATGTACCAATCGGGATGTGAATCTGAGAAGAGTTCTGTTGAGCGGGAGACTGTGGACTGTGGCGACCTCTGGGGAAGTCAGGTTTAGCCTCCTGGCGGCATCTTGTTAAGCCTTGACTGCGTATTTGGAGTTTTCCTTAATCGACAGCCCAGAGCTTGCTCGTGGTAGTAGTTACTCCAAAGAACCAGCTTTTAGCTTTGTTGACCCTAATGTGCTTTTGTTTTCTGTTTGCCGTAATTTTCACCCTTCTGTGTACTTTCTTTTTTCTGACACCCCAAATTGGATGTAAATTCATTAATACTTAGCCTTTCTTTGTGAAAAAGATATTGAAGAACAAACTTTTTCTTGCATGAGGCTCCTGAATAGCAGGGACCATCTGTGGTTGGGTGCGCTCTGGAGGAGCATAGGAATTCAAAACAAAACAAAGCAAACTTGTCGTGTGATGTTATATGTCTGTGTAACTGTTTTATATGTCTGTGTAACTGTTTTATATTTGCTCAAAATAAAAATTTTTGAGAAAGGATCTCACTATGCAATCCAGGCCGACCTTGAACTCGCTACGTAGCCCAGGGTGGCCTCCGATTGAGAGCAAACCTTCTGCCTCAGGCTCCAGAGTGCTGGGATAACAAACGTGTGCCCTCACACCCGACTAAAATTTGTCAATTTTTAAAAGCTTTTTTGGGCCGGAGATTTAGCTCAGTGATCCCGGCATCTGCCTGGCAAGCGCAAGGGCCTGAGTTCGATCCCTGGTGACCACGTACCACAGTGCCGGGCGTGATGGCTCACACCTGTAATCCCAGCACTTGGGAGGCAGAGGCAGGAGGATTGCTGTGAGTTGAGTCTAGCCTGGGGTACATGGTGAGCTCAGGGCCAGCCTGAACTGCAAAGCGAGACTCTGTCTCCAAAACACCCAAAACAAAACAAAACCCTAAAAGGTTCTTCAATTGTATTAGCCCTTCTCCTGTGCGAGTGTATGTGCGTGTGTATATTGGACTCGGGAGCGCTGTACCACTGCGCTACATTCCCAACCGTTTTATTTTTATTTGTGGTACCGGGGGTTGAAGTTAGGGCCTTTACACCACCGAAGTACGTCCCTGACCTTGTTTTGTGTTTTATTTTGTGACAGGGCCTCGCTAAATGGATTTGTGATTCTCCTGCCTCAGTCTCCCACGTCCTGGGATCACAGGAGTGTGCCACTGTGCCCAGTTTAAGTAAAGCTCCTGAAGCAAGTAATGTAGAGTTTATGTTCTTGAATATTTTATTTCTTGCTGTAGTTACTAATAGAATTTTCTGAGATTTCCATTTGTTCATTGCTATCATAGGGAAAAACTAGCTGCTCTTAGAATTTTATCTTGTATCACGCCCCCTTATCAAGCTTTTCTGCAGTGTCTGGTAGGTTTTCTGTCTCCCAAAAGGTATCATTGGCCAAAAAAGCTGCATTTTCATTTTTCCCCAGTGTTTACTCTGAGCGTCTCATCTAGACCTGGTAAACCAATTTCGAGATGCCCTGGTCATCTCTGTCTTTGTACTGTTTTCTTCTTCGTGATGCTGGGAGTGGAAGCCACCGTCTCACATGCTAAACGTGCTCTCTACCACTGAGCTCTCCCCCCAGCCCTTTCTGCTAATTTTTTTTGTTTGTTTGTTTTGTTTTGTTTTTGGAGACAGGGTCTCTCTTTGTAGTTCAGGCTGGCCCTGACCTCAGCCTCCAACTCACATCACAGCAATCCTCCTGCCTCTGCCTCCCGAGTGCTGGGATTACAGGTGTGCGTGAGCCACCACGCCCGGCACCGTGGTATGTGGTACTGATTGCTGCTGGGCGTGAGTCTCCATGCCCAGGATGGTATGTGGTTACCGGGGGATCGAACCCGGGCCCTTGCGCTTGCAAGACCGGTGCTGGAACCATTGAGCTAAATCCCCGGTCCACCTTTATGCTAATTTTAATGGCAGTAGGTCCATCATTTTATTCTTTGGCCTGGTATGTGGCATGGTGATGTTTCTTGCATGATTTTTATGACGGTCAAGTTATTTTCTTCTTCCCTAATTTTACTTTGCAGTTTTATTAGTAATGGCAGCTGAACAAAAATGTGGACTTGTGTTAGATGCTTTTGGGTGTAAGTCAGTAGCATGTTTCCCCTTAGTTTGCTGAAGGAACAAATAATAGTATTCGTGTGGAGCCATCCCATAAGAAGACACTAGAGCTGGGGATTTCGCGCAGTGGTTGCAGCGTCTGCCTGGCAAGTGCAAGGTCTGGAGTTCGATCCGCAGTACCACACACCACAATGCCGGGCGTGGTGGCTCACGCCTGTCATCCCAGCACTCGGGAGGCAGAGGCAGGAGGATTGCTGTAATGTGAGTTGGAGGCTGAGCTCAGGGCCAGCCTGAACCACAACACGAGACCTTGTCTCAAAAAAAAAATAAATAAAGAGAGAAAGGAAAGAATAAAGTCATCCCTTTAAAAGAATTTAAGAAGGATTTTTCACCATAAGGCGAAAAAAATTATGAAAGAAGACAGAAGAGACCCCCCCCCATTTTGTTTCATTCAGATCACTTGGTTTCCTGCCTGTGTTGTCGTCACCCACCGGGCAGGGACAAGGCCCTCCTTTCCCCGCAGAGCATCCCATGCGCTGCCTGGTCTCCCCCTCTCTCCAAACACACCTAGCGTTCAGGGGTGGACTGGCTGGATAGGGTGTGAAACGCCTGGTAGGGTCACCCCAGACTAGCTAGCTCCTGCCTCATTAATTTGACTCCGCAGATAACCATGGTCATTTCTATACCGCAGCCTGAGTAATTGAGTCGGGCTACTGGAAATCTGTAGAGTGAATGCAGAATGATATTGATAATGTGCATACTGCCCTTTTAGGATTTCTTGGAGTCTGTGGAGCCACTGAACCTTAGGCCCCACTGCAGCTGCAGGATCTTCTGCATGCAGACACCTCTCCAGCTTTGAAAGAAGGATGGAGGCCTAGGGTGAACATGCCAGCTAAAGGGAAATCGCCCCAGAGCTTCCCTGCCCAGATGCCGGGAGAACCTGGCAGGTGGTTTGAGGTGAGGAGGACCCACTTTTGTCTATTTGTTTTCTCATTCGTTACTTTTTCAGTATGTTTTGATTGTGAAAGAAGCGTAATTCAAATGCACTGTGTTATAAACAGCACATGTGAAACCACTCGTTGGAAGTAGGCTTTTGTGAGGAGAAGAAAAGTTTATTCTAGTGAGGAGAGACTAAGATCAGGAGCCAAAATCAGAGATAGATTCTTGCAGCTATCTGGGGAAAGCCGAGTTTATTAGATCCGTGTGTGGATCGGCTGATGTAGGGAGACACAGATATCAGCCCCTAGCTCTGGGAGAGATTTCGTCTCTAAGTGGACAGGATAGCATAGAGAAAGAGAGAGGGAGAGAGAGCGAGAGCGAGCGAGAGAGAGAGAGAGACAGACAGACAGAGACAGAGAGAAAGAGGGAGACAGAGAGAGATCTAGAGAGACAGACAGGCGGATAGACAGAGAAAGAGCGAGAGATACAGAGAGAGACGGAGACAGACAAAAGCAGCCAACTGAGAAAAGAATTAGGCTTCTCTAGGCAGTGAAGGGCTGAGGAATCGGGGGCGAAATGTTTATGATCGAGTCCCAGGACAGTCAGCACGTGTGTGGGGACAGTCGCTGGACTTTTTGGCACCGGGGTGGTTGCCTTCCGTTTACTGAGAGATAGCCTGTCATCTGCTGAAAGCGGCCTGTTAGCTTGTGAAGGACTCAGTCAGGTCAGGCATGGCAGTAAGTTTACCCCCTTGCCCTGCAGGGTAACGTCTTGTGAAACCTTGGAACACCCCGGGCTGGGGTGCAGCTCAGCAGACCTACACCTGTCTGGCAAGCACAAGGTCCTGAGTTCGATCCCCGGTACCAAAAAACCACAAAACTTGGCTTAAGATCACGATCAGGATATTGACATTCAAAACTTTTCCAGGGCCGGGGATTTAGCTCAGCGGTTCCGGTGCCTGCCTTGCAAAGGGCAAGGTCCTCAGTTCGATCCCCAGTAACCACATACCACAATGCCAGGCATGGGGACTCAGGCCCACTAGCAGTCAGCTGGATGTGGTGGCTCACGCCTATAATCCCAGCACTCAGGAGGCAGAGGCAGGAGGATGGCTGTGAGCTCGAGGCCCGCCTGGGCTACATAGTGAGCTCAGGGCCAGCCTGAACTACAAAGCGAGACCCTGTGTAAAAAACAAACAAACAAACAAAACAACCCAAAACCATTTGCTTTACCACACAGATGTCTCATCCTTACCGTTTAATAGTAAGCCCCTCTCATCACCACATCCTTACCTCCTGGTAATCACTGGTCAGTTCTCCAAAACAATATACTTTTGTCCTTTCAAGAGTGGTATAGAAATGGAATCACTGAGTATGTTAGCTTTTGGGACTGGCTTTTTTTTGCCCAGCGTAATTCTCTATAGAGTCATCCAGATGGCTGTGAGTAACAACGCTTGGCCCCTTCTTATCACTGAGTAGTATCTCATGATGTTGCGGTCTCACGGCCAAAAGCAAAACCAAACCAAAAAGGACTATTATTTCTCCATTGAATTGCTTTTGCTGTCTTGTGAAAGATCATTTGACTCTATGTGGCTGTATTTCTGAGCTCTCTTGTCTCTTCCATTCATCTGTCTGTTCTTTCACCAGTGCCATACTGTTTCAGTGACTCTAGCTTTACTTTTTTATTCTACAGTTTTGGTGTTACTGGGGATTTAACCCAGGGCTTTAGCACTGAGCCAAATACTCCACACTTTTAAATTTTATTTTGTTTTGAGACAGGGTCATGCTAAGTCACTTAAGTTGCCCTGTGTGGGCTCGAACTTACAGTGTCTCCTCCTGTCAGCCTCCCAGAGTGCTGGGATTGTGGGCATGCGCCGTCATGCCTGGTTCATAGTGAGCCTTAAAGCCAGCCTGTGTCAGTGCCATGAGTCACAGGAACATGTGGTTTGGGAATGAAAAGGCCGGAGAAGTAGGTGCCGAGGAAGCTTTGATTCCTAGATGGTTTTATAGAGAAGTTGCTCAGACCGTGGTTAAAAGCAGCAAGGAACATTTTATTCAAGACTTTTGGAAGAGGAGAGAAATTGAATTCAACCCTGTATACAGTGGGAATATCTGATGGCCATTGGGTATGAAGAAGTAGGTGGAAACTTTCTAAGAGGAACTTGATTATATATCAAAGATAGAGGAAGAATTTGATTAGGTCACCAAGGTAGGAGAAGAAAATCTTTTTTTTTTTTTTTTTTTTTGGAAACAGGGTCTCGCTTTGTAGTTCGGGCTGGCCCTGAGCTCAGCCTCCAGCTCACATCACAGCAATCCTCCTGCCTCTGCCTCCCGAGTGCTGGGATGACAGGCGTGAGCCACCACGCCCGGCACTGTGGGATGTGGTACTGGTTGCTGCTGGGCGTGAGTCTCCGCGCCCAGTATAGGTATGTGGTTACCGGGGATCAAACTCAGCCCCTTGCGCTTGCGAGACAGGCGCCCGGAACCACTGAGCTAAATCCCCGGCCCAGGAGATGAAAATCTTGATCAGGTGGGGAGTTCTCTCTAAATTGGTTTAGCATGATGTTTGATAAAAGATAAATAAGGCTTGTCACAGCAAGGGTGGTTTAAGGCTAGATTCTGACTAAAGGCTTGACTAAGATGGTGCCCTTGTTTTTGCAAAGGGAGTCTTGTCAGAGCTCACATGTCACCCATGGAATGGAATGGCAGTTGTGCAGGAAACAAATTACTAAAGGAAGAGGTACCAGTGGGATTCAAGGATAGATCCAGCCCCTGGGGAGATAGCTCACTGACTGCATAAGGAAATGCAAACCAAAGAGAAAAAAGCAGAAATATACAGCTTCGTCGTTCTTGTTGTGTATGATAGCTAAATTGAATTTAAAAGAGTGTTAGGTTAGATTTTGTTGCCGGACTCAATACGCTTAGAGTTTGGTTAGTTAGAGTTTTTGTTTTTCGTCCTGGGTTTTCAGCCCGGGGCTTCCTATATGCCCAGCCTATTTTTTGCTTTTGGTTTTTTTCCGGTCACAGAGATCGAACTCAGGACCTCGCACTTGCGAGGCACGTGCGGTCCGCATTTATTTTTTATTTTGAGAGTGGAGTCTAACTAAATTGCAGAGGCTAGGCACAAACTTGTAAGCCCCCTGCCTCAGCCTCCCAGAGTGCTGGGATGACAGCCGTGTGCCACCACACTTGGACCACTAGCTTCACGGCTGCTCACCACAGAGGTGAAGATCATCCCGGGACAACAGACAGTCGTTAGTTTTTTTTTGTTTGTTTGTTTTGAGACAGGGTCTCACTTTGTGGTTCAGGCTGGCCCTGAGCTCAGCCTCCAACTCACATCACAGCAGTCCTCCTGCCTCTGCCTCCCGAGTGCTGGGATGACAGGCGTGAGCCAGCACGCCCGGCACAGACAGTCGTTAGTTTTAAGACTTCTGTTCACCAGTAAGGTTGGGCAAAGGGCGTCCACGAGTTAGAAATTACCGAAGCCAAGGGGCCTCGTTTTCTAACTAGGCATTGGGTGAGTTGTGAGAGTACCAGTTTTCAGCAATGGCTTTGGTTTTGAATGCTGCCAAAGGACATGGTCGAGCTCCTGCACGACCTGCACCCTCTTGGGACAGAGAGGCTCTACTTGGTCGGTACACCCAGGGAGTCTCCTGAAGAGGAAAGCCGACCCGGCAGACTTGAGAAGGGCTGTTGTCTGACTCTCCCTGTAAATGCCAAGTGGGGCTTCTGGATAAAATGGCCGGCGCACTCCATGTGTGTGCCTTGTGTGGCTGGCTTTACCCTAATCTGATATTCGTCTGCCCACTGTGCTGATTGCCCGGGTCCTGGTAAATGCCATGATTAAAGGGACCAGGACCCCTTTGGCGAGGGCACCGCCTATAACCGACAGAGTCCAGCAGCTGAAGCCTCGTTGAATTCAACACCTCGGCTTCCTCTCCTGGGTCCTACCTGTGCTTATAAAATATTAGGTTAATTAACAAGAAGATGAGGAGAGGCAGAATAGAGAGTCAAGTCTAAATGCTGGCTGTGGTGGCTCACACCTGTCATCCCAGCCCTCTGGAGGCTGAGGCGGGAGGATTGCTGTGAGTTCGAGGCTGGCCTGGGCTAATCGTGAGTTCAGGGCCAGCCTGGACTACAAAGTGAGATCCTGTCTCAAAAAAGAAAGAGTCAAGTCTACTAGCAGGGTAGAGCTCGTTAGGTGGTTGTTAGGAGGAAGTGGGATGCACAAAATAGATGTTGATTGGATTGAGACAAAAGCCTTAATACAGTGCTGCGGAAGGTTGGTTGTTCAAAGGGACCCCTTGCTGGTCTCCAGCATTAAAGGGCCCCGACAAGTGTGTTCTAATTATCCTAACTAGGAAGAATTGAGAACCCGGAAGGTGTGGGCTGGGGCTATAGGCCAGTGGTAGAGCACTCGGCTAGAATATGCAAGACACTGGGTTCTGTCTTCCACATCACTGAACTAAGGACAAAACAAAACAGGGCGAAGATGGTACTGGAAAACGTACCCTCAACTGTCGGAGACGAATAGGATAAAAATTGAGCCCAAGGCAAGAATTCCTTAGTTCCACCCCTCAGCGGAACCGGAGGCCTTATGCACTTAGGAGTAGAAAAGTGAGGTTTCTGGTGCCCCTCGACATGGGAGCCTCGAGCGTGGAGGTACCAAGCGAGACCCTGTCTCAAACAAACAAACAAACAAGAACCCAGAGAGCGATAAGCTGCCTTCCCAGCCCTTTTTGTTTCCTTTTTGTTTTGTTTCTTTTGAGACAGAGTCTTGCTGTGTCGTTCAGGCTGGCTCTGAGCTCACTACTGTAGCCCAGGCCAGCCTCGACCTCACAGCAATCCTCCTGCCTCTGCCTCCTGAGTGCTGGGCTTGCAGGAGTGAGCCACCAGTATGTGGTTATCAGGGACTGATCTCAGGACCTTGAGCTTGCCAGGCAGATGCAGAACCACTGAGCTAAATCCCAGGTCCCTATTTACATAGTTTGTTTTTTTTCTTTTTTGGAGAGAAGGTCTCGCTTTGTAGTTCAGACTGGTCCCGAGCTCAGCCTGGAACTCTCAGCAATCCTCCTGCCTCTGCCTCCCGAGTGCTGGGATTACAGGCGCCAGCCACCACGCCAGGCACTGTGGTATTCCGTACAGATTGCCGCTGGGTGTGAGTCTCCATCTCCACCACGCCAGGCACTGTGGTATTCCGTACTGATTGCCGCTGGGTGTGAGTCTCCATCTCTGGCGTTGTGGTATGTGGTTACCAGGGATCGAACCCAGGCCCTCGTGCTTGCAAGGCAGGCCCTGGAACCACTGCGCAAAAATCTCCGGCCCTACATAGTTTTATTAGGAGATAGAATCTCACTGTGTTCTCCAGGCTGGCCTCCAACTCTCGCATCAGACTCTCAAGTGTGTGGGATCATAGATGTGTGCTGCATGTCAGCTCATGACTTAATTTTGAAAGGTAAAATACCCAGGATGTCTTAGCTGATGGAGAAAGGCGGTGAGGGGAGGTTAGTCGTACCCAGAGCGTTACTGGCCAGGCAGGTCCACCTGCGCGCGTTCATTTGCTCGCTGCTCACCAAAGAAACAAGGGAGCGTATTTTGATAAAAAGAAAAAGGGTTTATTTATTCAAAGCTAGCTCCAAGGAGATGGAGGGGCCCGTTTGCTTCACATCACCATCTCCCTGCACACAGGTAGGCAGGGTCTTTGGAAGCTTTATCACTTCCGGCCACCTTCCGCTAATCATTGTCCCCTTGCTGGTGGAAAGAAACTGGGCCCTGGCCTCCTGGAGCCCACGTGTGCATATTCTTTCATTGCTTTAGGGCTGAGTGCAAGATTAGTCAGATGCTCAGCTGGAGGATTGTGGAGAAGTTGCTTATCTCTACAGGAAAGAAGTCTAACTTTTAAAGTTCCCTTTAGAGATGCTGGTCACAAAAAAGACGTTTCATAATAAAATAGAAATGGTTTATTATAGAAGGTAGGGACCAGTGTGCAGAGTTAGCCTACTGGGACTGATACGGGAAGAGGTGGCAGATTCGATTGTCACATGGACAGCGCCCTCGCTTTCCACTGACCAGCAAGAGCTGCTTTTTTTTCTTTTCTTCAAGAACTGCTTTTCTGTGAATGAACAGTATCCTGGCTTGAGAGGCCACCGCCATCCATGTCTGGGAGAAAGTAAAAGCAAAGCAACTGAGTGGGGTGAGTTGCTTGCTCACTTTCTACTGAAACGGCTGTCATTGTCTGTTGTCTTGTGACAAGGTTGTCATGAGGTTCTGGGTTAGGTTTGGCTCAGCTGGCCGGACAGCACCCAAGTGTGCCACATGAGGTCTCATGAAGTCAAAGAATGCAAACTGGACAGAAAGAGAAAAGGAAAATGTCTACTGGGAATATAAGAAGAAAAATAGCTCCTGATGTGTATCCAGGAGGGTTTCTCCAAAGTGGAGCCCCAGGTGTGGTTTTTTTGGTCTTTCACAGCTTGGCCGAGATCAACCATTACGGTTGGCTCCACGGGTTTCGGATACCCGTGGGGTTCAGGCTCTGTAATGTAGGGTCTGAAGAAAATGAGTTTCTCAGCTGGCCGAGTTCTGTCTGCATTTCTGCGTTTGCCAAAGTCCAGCCTGAAGCTGTGGAGGACTTGTTAATTAGCTTAGCCTGTTCTACCTAGGACATTTTCTTCTGAGAGTTGGAGTTCTTAAATCTTAACTCTTATCTCTTTTTCCTGTGTTTGTTTTTATATCTGTAGGCTTACTTAGCTGTGTGACTTGGATTAGTTCTGAACTCAGTGTATGCGCTCTTTTCTTTGCAACTAGCTGACTCTATCTTTGACCCTGTCTCTTTTTGTCTGTTTTATAAGTTGACTGACTAGATTGTCTTTTACACTAGCAATTATGGAAGAATTAAGCAATACAATATAAATAAATATAATGTAATATAAACCCCGTGTTTGTTTTACTGACTCAGTGGGCAGCAGCGAGTGACCTGGCTGTATGGTAGGGCAGAAGAGCAGTAGAAAACTAGCCCTAAAAAAAGGTATGGCCCCGTAAAAATGACTATGGAAATTTGAGGGGTGCATCGAGATAAAACATGTCCATGCACCATCCGAAAAGACACAAAAAAACAAAAACAGCGAACTCTTCAGTATCAGAAGGTGATTCGAATCAACAAGAAGATCTCCCTGTGCACTTGCTTAAGGTAGCCATTGGGGTGCGTGAAGTGAGGACATAGAGAAGTACTACCGCCATGCAGAGGTGAGAGGGAGTGGAGATACAAGAGTTGGCCCTGAGTATGCCACGTCCACGGAGTCAGCCTGCCACGCACGGAACACATTCATGACAAAATTGTGTCGGTATTGAACACGTACCACTTTTTGTCTTGTCATTCCCTACCCTGTTCAGTATAAAAACTTTGCACAGCACTTACACTGTATCAGTTATGAGGCAGTTCGAGATGATTGACCCTGGTCTGTGAGAGGAGCTAGAGATGTAGCTCAGCGGGGCAGCTCTTGCTTACCCAGCATGGCAAGGCCCCGGGCTCCATCCCCAGCACTGCAAAACCCACCAGTGAACAAACGAACTACGCAGGAGGCACAGGTCGGATCTGTGCAAATGCTCCATCATTTTAAAGCAGGAAGCCCTTGGGTACTGTGGAAGGTTTGGGTGCTGTGGGGGTTCTAGAAGCCATCTTCTGAGGGCACTGAGGGCTGACTGTTCTTTCTATGCATTCCCGAAGCACGCAACACCAGTAAGAACTATTCTGTCTGCCAACAAGAGAGACAGACGGCAGACGGCGGCGGGGCCAAATTCTCCGGGGTTGGGGTGGGGTGGCAGGGAGCTGAAAGTAGCTGGCAGGCAGGTCAGACTGTTACGGGTCGCCCCACGGCCAGAAACAGGTCCTGACAGGACTCGACCCCGAACGTAAGCCGTCTTTGTTTTCCTAATGGTCGATGAACCACGCAGGGCACGAGAGAAGATGCGCGGCAGAAGACATCGCACCAGTCTGAACTGCTGAGCCACTTGTCCTGCACCCAGGAACACACCTGCGTCTTCAGGTAGAGAATTCCAGTTGGCAGCAGAAACACTGGATGCTTCAAATGGAGTAAGGGTGGACAGAGGCAGGAAGGCCCGGCTTACGCATCCGCACGGTTCGTGGCCACCCTCGACGTGAGGGGACAGAGGAAGTTGTCGTGTCCAGGAGTCCACACTGCTGCTCTGTAGCCAACCAGGATTGTAAACTCAGCCTCAGTAACAAATGAAAGGAGGGCAATTTAAAAGGCAAGACGCTTTACCGTAGACCCTCGAGTTACAACCGGCCTGACATACAAACAACTTGGGCTGGCCAGGTTAATGGAAGACTTACCAGCCTCTTGTTAGCTGTAGCGTGTGCCTAGGTGAGCATCCAGATCTCAGCTGTGTGGACTCACTACCAACTTGAGTTACCACTAGCGCACAGGAACTCACTGAGTCTAAGGCCAGGGTCCACTCTACAAATTCGAGTTCTCTTTTAAGTGGCAGCCGCTTGTGTCCTTTGCATTTTACTGAAGGTGGAGAGAGGCTGCTACCTCAGTTTAGGCACCTGGCTACCTGTTTGTCAGCTGTCCCCTTGTCTCGTGAATTGCTCCCTGTGGGAACGTTTTAACTCTGTCTAGTCAGGATTAGCCAGAAAGCCTAATGAAGCCCTTGCCTACAGACCCCTTTCCTCTGCAGTGTTCCCGGCAAATAGATTCTGTTCTTCTGATGGATCCAGGGAAGAGGGATCCGGGGAAGATGCTGGGGTGATGATTATGCATTTTTTTTTTTTTTTGCTTTTCTCACGTCACATCAACTTTGTTTTCTTCTTACCTGTTAGAGAGGTAGCAGGACCAGGGCTGTGACTACAAATGCCACAAGCCGG
>PVIR01028659.1:0-21840 GCA_004026965.1 Petromus typicus | reverse complement strand
GTAATAGGGAGTAGAGAGATACATCATTCTCAAAGAGTAAGAGGATCAAGAGATGAGGGAGGACTGAGTGAAGAAAGGGTAAGGGATGAAAAAAGGAATTGAGATGTGTTGTATGTATGTGCCAGCTTTCCACAAGGACTATATTCATTACATACTGCACACAGATACTAATAAACTAAAAAAAAGAAAAAGAAAAGTGAAAACCGACCAACTATTTGGATATATACAGTTACCACTGGTGAAGGGTACATAAGACCCTCTGTACTATTTTTGTAGTTTTCATGTGAATGTGTATTTTAAAAATACCTAATATTTTAGTTATTTAGGAGAATTTTTCATAGTAGCCCTCAGGTGCCAATAGAAACCTTCAGTTACAGCATCCGTATCTATCTCCAGACATTGTGAAATGCTCCCTGGGGCATTGAACTGCCCTCATTTGAGAATTGATTTGCGGGCCACATATGATTTTCAGTTCTATTGCTTTTCTTCTTATTTTTATTTTTCTCTCTACATACTCTATTTCTTCACAGTTCTTGGAAAAGTGTAAAATCCATCCTTAGCTCATAGAACACAGTGGAAAACAGACACAGGTCAAATCTGGCCCCTGGGCCAGTTTACTCACCCCCTTAACAAGTCTTTCTAGAGTTCTGCTGCTTAGGAAGCAAAGAATGAGGGACAGGTGGTGTTTAATGATTTACTTTTCAGTGTGGAGAAACAACAGAATTTTTGCAAGTAGTGGGATTCACAAGTCAAAGGATATCCCTTTCTGTCGAAGAGCAGAGGGAATTTATAATTTAGCAAAGACAGAATTGTTCCAGCAGTGTCCTTGAGTGCTGTGAAGGAGTAGAACCCAGGATGAGTTAGCTAAGAATATGCAAAATTAGTTCTTAGAAAGTTTAAAAAATCTTTTTTAAGATTTTTATTTTTTAGTAGTACATGTTTTTTTGGTTTTTTTTAGGTTTTTTGAGACAGGGTCTCGCTTTGTGGTTCAGGCTGGCCCCGAGCTCAGCCTCAAACTCACATCACAATCCTCCTGCCTCTGTCTCCCAAGTGCTGGGATTGCAGGCGTGAGCCACCACGCCCGGCACTGTGGTATGTGGTACTGGTTGCTGCTGGGTGTGAGTCTCCACACCCAGTATTGTTATGTGGTTACCGGGGAATCGAACCCAGGCCCTTGTGCTTGCAAGACAGGCGCCGGAACCACTTGAGCTAACTCCCCGGCCCTAGTAGTACATGTTTATAGTACATAATGATTAACACTCCTTGTTGGAGTTGGTACATGTATGTAACACTTTTCAATTCTTTTTTCATACATTTTTCCTCATCTTTCTTCTCTTGGTCTCCATCTCATTTGCAAAAGATGTATCTTCCTACTGCCTAGTATTTGTTCATTTTTCCTGTTACTTTTTATTTTGCTCTTTATTTATTTACATTTTGGGTTTTTTTTTTTTTTTTTTGAGACAGGGTCTCGCTTGCAGTTCGGGCTGGCCCTGAGCTTAGCCTCAAACTCTCATCTCAGCAATCCTCCTGCTTCTGCCTCCCAAGTGCTGGGATTACAGGCGTGAGCCACCACGCCCGACACTGTGGGATGTGGTACTGATTGATGCTGGGTTTGAGTCTTCACACCCAGTATGGTATATGGTTACCTGGGATTGAACCCGGGTCCTTGAGCTTGCAAGACAGGCGCCGGAACCACTGAGCTATATCCCTGGCCCCCTTTTGGGTTTTTCATACTACAGAAACCATGTGATATTTAAGCTTGACTTAACATTAGGGTCTCAAGATCCATCCATTTTTCTACAGTGAATTAAGTTTATCCTTCTTTATGGCAAAGCAGTACTGTATTGCATACTGCATTTTCTTTTTCCACTTATCTGTTGATGGACAGATGTAACTAGGAGTTGTGCTGCTATAAACATGGAAATGCATGTATCACTGCACTGTGTCTTTTAACTCATTCAGAATAATGCCTGCAAGGGAACTAGCTTAGTCATATAGAATTTCTAGTTTTGATTTTTTGAGAAATCTCCATACTGATTTCCATAGTAGTTCTATTAGATTACTTTCCTACTGACAGTATAAGATTTCTTTCTTCTGTATAGCTTCTCGAGTGTTTTTTATTTGATTTCTTGATGATAGCCATTCTTTCTGGAGTAAGATGGAATCTCAGTGTTGTTTTAATTTGCAAGACAGGTGCCGGAACCACTGAGCTAAAGCATGAGCCACCATGCCCAGCACTGTGGTATGTGGTACTGATGGCTGGTGAGAGTGAGTCACCAGTATTATTGTATGTGGTTACTGGGGATTGAACCCGGGCCCTTGTGCTCGCAAGACAGGCGCCAGAATTGCAAGACAGGAGCCAGAATAATTTGCATTTCTTTAATGGCCAGCAATATTTAACATTTTGTTATGTACTTATGGCCATTTATACTTCTTCTGAGAAGTGTTTATTAATTTAACTTGTACAGTTTTTTGACGGATCTTTAATATTGATGGTCTGTTTCTTTTAGAACCATATACACTTTATACATTTAGTCATTAGTTTTTTAGAATTATATACATTCTAGTTATTAGTTCTATCTGAAGAATAGCTGGCAAATATTTTTCCCCATTCTGTAGATCTCTTCACTCTATCTTTTGCTGTGAAGAAGCTTTTTAATTTGATGTGATTCAGATTGTTAATTCTTGGTGTTCTTTCTTGGACAACAAGGGTTTTATTCAGAAAGTCTTTTCCTCCACCTGTGGTTTCAAGAATTTTATCTATTTTATCTTCCAGCAGATATTTTTTTCTGTTTTATCATCCATATCTTTGATCTGTTTTGATTTTAGTTTTAATAGATGGTAATAGGTGCAGTCATCTTCATATAGATAGCCAGTTTTCCATTCTCCATTTATTAAAGTGACTTTCCTCCAGTGTATGTTTTTAGTCCCTTTGTCAAAGATCAGATAGCTGAATGTGCCTCAAGTTGTTTCTGTATCCTCTGTTTTGTTATGTTAATCCATGTTTTTGTTTTGGGGTCAATATCATGTGTTTTTTAATTTTTGAAAATTACAGTAGCTTTGGGCCAGAGATTTAGCTCAGTGATTCCAGCACCTGCCTTGCAAGTGCAAGGTCCTGAGTTTGATCCCACATACCACAGTGCAGGGCGTGGTGACTCATGCCAGCAATTTTAGCACTGGGGTGGGGGAAGGCAGAGTCAGGAGGAGTGCTGTGAGTTTGAGGTTTGCCTGGGCTATACAGTGAGCTCAGGACCAGCCTGAACTACAAAAAGCGAGATCCTGTCTTTAAAAAAAAATCACGGTAGGTTTGTAATATTGAAATCCAGGTTTGTGACATTTTGTGCTATGTTCTTAACCAGGATTGCTTTTGCTCTTTTGGGTCTCCTGGTCCTCTATGAATTTGAGTATTGTTTTCTTTGGTTCTGTGAAGAATGTTGTTGATTGTTGTCATCCTCAGCGTTGGGGTGGTATGCAGCTGAGGATCAGGTTCCAAGACCCAGACCTGGAGTCACTACGCAGACTCCGGGGAGCCTTTTGAGAACTGTTCTGCATTAGAGAGCGTAAATGTACAAGTGGGAACGGTCACAGATTGGTGGAAGCTTGTAGATTGATTGAAGAGGCACTCTTAATTTTAGCTGAGGTGGAGTCATGATGAGGTGGAGTCGAAATGAGATGGAGTTAAAATGAGTTGGGGACACAATCAGTGAGCATGGCTGAACTTTAGTGAAAGCCTGGCTTTCATCTATAGTTGGTGTTTTGACTGGAATAGCATTATGTCTCTCAATTCTAGGAATCTGCCCATTTTGGCAGAATTAGTTTTACTTATGCAGAAATGGGGGATAGCTTCCCATTTACTGATGTCTTCTGTATCCTTTTTCAGAGTACTATAGTTTTTGCTATAGAGGCCTTTTATTTCCTTGGTTAGGTTAATTCCTAATTATTTAATTTTTTTGCTGCTTTTGTGGACTATATTATTTTCCTAATGTCTTTCTCATGAGTTCGTCATTGATGTACAGAAGCATTACTGATTTTTGCCTATTGATTTTGTATTCTGCTACATTGATGAATCTGATTACTAATTCTAGGAATCTTGTTGACATTTTGGGGTCTTTGTAGAATATTATGTTGTCTGCAAATAATGATAATTTGGCTTCTTTCCTGTATAGTGGCTTTTATTTCTTTCTCTTGTCTGATTTCCCTGGCTTATGTTTCATTTACTGTTTTGAGCAGGGGTGATGATAGTGTCTTTGAGATGTTTTGTTTGTGTTCTTGTTATTTATATAGTACCTAGAAACTATAACCTTGGGACATTTTAAGTTCCTCAAGTACTGTTTTTAGAGAAACTGTTAGTATTGATTATTGACATGAGTTGAAATATTTTCAGAATAAAAATATTTTTCTCCTAAATTAAACAATGATTTGTGTCTTTCTTGACATTAAGATCACTTTCCTTGTTTCTCTTCAAAGTTCTGTGTATGGATGCAAAGATCAATTTTGATTCAAACTCAGCCTATCGCCAAAAGAAAATCTTTGATCTTCAGGACTGGACCCAGGAAGATGAAAGGGACAGAGATGCAGCTAAGGCAGATCTCAACTACATTGGCCTCGATGGAAATATAGGCTGTCTAGGTACCGTATGTTTTTATGTTATAGTTAGCTTACTAAGCTTAATTTATTTTCCCTATTTTTTTGCTTATATCAGCTCTTTGCCCTTCTTGATAGTAAATGGTGCTGGTTTGGCCATGGCCACAATGGACATAATAAAACTTCATGGAGGCACTCCAGCCAACTTCCTTGATGTTGGTGGTGGTGCCACAGTTCATCAAGTGACAGAAGCATTTAAACTAATCACTTCAGATAAAAAGGTAAGGTACTGTTTATGCTTTTGAATTTTAATTGTGAGAAGTAACATGATTAAATTTGTGCATGTTGTCATTACGGTAGTTGAAGATTAAATTTAAAAGAACTCAGTAGTTTGGAAAGAGAAGTTGAAATCCATGTGGTAGAAGTTAACTAGAGAAATTCTGACAAAATTGACTAGTTATCTTTGTAATTTAGCAAACAAGGTGAAGAGATGACATTAGATGATATTGTAAATGGTGACGACGATCTAGTATTGGGAACCATTCATATGGAATAAAGTTCCTGGAGATACTGATTCACCACAGAAACATGGAAATCAGTAGATGTTGGACTGCAAAGAAGGAAGTAAAATGTCACCCTTAATTCTTTCTAGGGATAGCTTTTATTCTTGAAGACTTGTTATTGGGTGTATGTATACACACACATTACCTTTTAGAAACAGGTGTATCTTTAATAGACATATTTTGAATCCTTATTTTTTTACTAATGTATCTTGAACACTTTGCAATTCACTTGTTCTATAGTAATTTTGATGTTTGCATGAGTTATCTTATAGATATGCCATTTATAGTACACATTTATAAGTAATTATCAGAATGCATGTGTTGTAAAGCATCATAACCTAAAAGACCTTAATTATATGGAAATATCATGGTGAAACCCACTGATTTTTTTATAGTTATTCATTTATAATAATCAAAATGAAAAGACACATGTATTAGTACTTACCAGACATTTGTAAAGGAGTATCTGTTGTGTGGCCAGTGGTTAGTAGTGCTTATAGAAAAGTAAAATAATTGTCTCCATGTAACTAGTCTTACTGAATTTAGGCTGAGAATTCCTCAGTGGTAGGGATCATATCTTACTCATTGCTGTTGCTCCTGGTATAATGCCCAATCCTTACATCAATTATAAATATTTACTATTAATATTGGCACTGTCCATTGTGGTGTTAGATTGTAGAATTGCTTAAAAAATATTTCACTACATTTTCTTGTTGATTGCATAGCAGTGCTGATAAATCTTTTAGAGCTTTCAGTGATACAGCCTGCTGCGGCACATGCCATCAGTTTCCACCAGTGTCCCATAGGGTTATTTACCATATTCGTTAATTTTTTAAAGAAGATTCAACAAAAATGAGATATAAAATATGCTTCATTTTAGTTGATGTGCTACAGAGGCAAAGTAGATGAATAGGTATTTCTGAATGAATTTGTAAAGTTTAGACTGTGGTGACTATATTTAACAGACTTGTGGTTATAAAGATGTTAATACTTCTTATTCTGATTAGGAGCACAATTGAGACTCCTTAGTACACTGAAAAAGGTTGAAGTCTTAGGAACTGGTGGCATGGCTCATTCAAGTCAGACAAAGAAACCAAGAATGGAAAATGGCCCCTCAGTCCTGAGGACTAGAGAGAAAAAGAAAGAGAGGGAATAACAGACGGACAGAGTCAGGAGCACACTAGGAAAAGGTGATATTAAAGTCTAAGGAGAAGAGTTTTGAGCAGTATGTAATGAGTGACAATGTCAGATCCTGTGTGAGTGATCAAGCTGAATGAAGACAGAAAGAACGAATAGGAACCTTAGTAAAAATAGTAGAGAATGAGTTCAGAAACCTCTGTGTAAAGGAATAAGTTGTGGTTGGGGATTGAGGAAATCAAGACCTCCAGGAGAGGCTACTCTTCAAGGTGTTTTTGTACAAAAGCATGGGAAAATATAGTGGTTGCCATTTGCAGATTTGTAGGGTTTGATTGCTTATTTGTTTAGAGTAGAAAGAAGATGACCTATTTCTAGTTAGAGGACAAAAGATTTGAAAGTAGAAAGTAGGGTTAAAGAGGTAAAGACCTGGAGGTGATAAAGTAATGAAGTGGAGAAACGGTATAGAGATTAGGTGGCACCATTGGATTTGGAGGGAAGGTTACTCCTTTATTGAGTTGTTAGTGCAGAAAGGAAGATGATATGCCATAAGTTGAAAGAGTGAGTGGGACAGGAGGCTTACAGAGAGTTAACTGTGAGACAGAGTGCGAAAGAAGGATTGTTCTATTCCTTAGCTTATGCTGATGTTTTGGGGCTTTTAAACTTCTTACTGCTTTTTCTTCATGTTGGAATGGATAAAATATGGCTAAAGTCATCTGAAGATGTATTATTGGAACTGGGATAGTAGAGGGAAAGACGTGGCAAAATTGAGCTGGCAGGTGACAGTGTCACCGAATAGCATAACTTTTGAATGCTGGCTCTATAGGAAAGAAAGATCAGTTAAGAGCTGATAGACTGGGTATTCAAAAAGGACTGTAAGATGATAAAAGGAGTTTTTAAAAACAAAAGATTGGGTTTGATGGAGCTAGAAGTGAAAGGCAGTAAAGGTAAAAATGGAGGAAATTGAACAGAGTGAGATTTACACACTCGATATTCTGGAAACATTCATCTTGGTCAGTTTAAGAGTTGTGCTTGATAGTAATCAATTGAAATAGACTGAAGTGAAAGTGGCTTGGAAGGATTCAAAACTTTATGGCTAGAGTATTGGATGATGCTTTTTGGTGAATATTGAGGCTATCTAAAATAAGGGAGAAGTTAAAGTCCACTATATGTTCAAGTCCATTATGAATGCTACAGCTTCCTTTATTGAAAATCTAGATACAGTAGTGGTTATGAAAAAGGGAGGTGTAGCCTAGCTTACTGTGTATGAACTGTTTTTGCCTCATGGCATTCACAGAATATCTTTCAGTAGGCCTAAGATACAGAGGGAGAAGGTTGCTTCTTGTTAGAGACTATTGGTCCAGAGGCTCCAGCTGTTCTAGAACCTTCCTAACCACCCTAAGAGCTGAAGAAAAAAGTATTTGAGAGTATCTGTTGCACATCTGAATCCTATTGTGTGAAAAGCTCTGATGTAGCTGTATGAAGTAGGCCCCCTTTAAAAATATTTTTTGGGGGGATGAGAAAGGACAGAACACTGATTCAGAGCTCTCAGTGTGATAGGGAAGGTCAGGAGGCCCTGAAATTAGATAAAATGTAGCCAGAAGTGAGCATATGGAAGTTGAGTGATTCTGAGGAGTTGTGTCAAAAATTGGTTGTATTAATAAACATATGAAAAAATGTTCAACATCACTGTTCATTTAAGAGATGCAAATGAAAAGAATACTGATATCCCACTTCATCCCAGAAAGAATGGCTGCCATCAATAAGTCAACCAGCAACAAATTCTGGCAAAGTTGTGGGGAGAAAGGAACCCATCTCCACTGTAGGTGGAAATATAGATTCGTGCAACCACTGTGGAAATCAGTGTGGAGATTCCTCAGAAAGATAGATTAGAGGTCCCGTGGACACAACAGTTTCCCTTCTGGTATGTTCTAGAAAGAATTAAACATACCACAGTGATATATGTATACCCTTGTCTTTAGTTACACAGTTTGTAATAGCTGAATCTTGGAAACAGCCCAACTGCCCATCAGCTGACAAAGATGTGGCTTTTTCTATACAACAGAGTACTAGTAAGCCATAAAGAAAGATAAATTAGTCATTTATAGCTAACTAGATGCACATTGAGGCCATACTCTTAAATGAAATAAATAGGACATGCCAAATTGTTTCTCCGCTGTGAGAGACAAAGTGTAAATAAGGACTAAAATGTATAGCAGATATTGAAATGGGAAGGGAACTAAGGGGAGGGAGCAGGGAAATGGAAAAAGGGAAAAAAGAGAAAAGGACAAAATGAAAACAAAGCTTTTGTAAATGGTGGGGGGAGGGCTCGGAGGGAGGGAAGGAGAACGGGAAAAAATAAGAACCAAGATATATCATATACAGGTACAAATTGCCAGTGATGAATGTGACCATAATGTCTACCTAAATGTACCAATAAACTTCATAAATTTAAAAAATTGGTTGCATTGATGGGGATAAATGAAGAGATGCTAGACAATGAACACTAGTTGACAAAGATGTGGCTTATTACTGGAAAAGTCAGTAGGTATCAAAAGTGTTCTTCATATAGAAACAGTAGAAAAAAGAACATGAGCTAGATACTGAAATTATATAAGAAACCAGAAATAAGTTCTGGTGGACAGTGGACTGAGCTCAAAGAGGTAAGGTAATTTGGTTGCAAAGTGTTTCCATGGAATTAAGTTTTAAGACATGTCTTAATTTTTTGGAGGGTGGGATGGGACATATTCATTCCTTTAAAATACTTATTCCTTAGAAAATTTAAAGTTTTCTACCAAAAATGCTTTATTGGCAGGTATTGGCTATTCTGGTCAACATTTTTGGAGGAATCATGCGATGTGATGTTATTGCACAGGGAATAGTCATGGCAGTAAAAGACTTGGAAATTAAAATACCTGTTGTGGTACGGTTACAAGGTGAGTGTTAAGGTAACTTGCAGTTGTTTCTAATTGTTTAAAAGTTCTTAAGTCCAAGTAGTTTAACTCATTTAAGACATAGTTCACATATAGCCCTGTCTTTAAATGAAAGTGTTATATAATATGAAATTTAGAAGCTTTTTTCAGAAAGTTGTAATATTGAGGCAAGGATATTCATAGTTTGCTTGCTATAATTTGATACTTTTTTATTTGTTGTGATTTATTTGTAATTCTGACTTGCCTTAATTAATATGGATATGGTAAGATGAAACATCTTACAAGATAATGTCAGGGTTTTGAACTATTTTCTTTAGTTCATAAGTATTTGGGTTAAATGAGAAGTACCGCTACATTGAAATATATTAGTATTGTGTTGTGGCAGAGATTTTAAATACTTCTTATGTATGTATTTAAAATATTACTCATTTTCTTAAATCATTTCTAGGTACACGAGTTGATGATGCTAAGGCACTGATAGCAGACAGTGGGCTTAAAATTCTTGCTTGTGATGACTTGGATGAAGCTGCCAAAATGGTAAATGAGCTGTGCTGGTCTAAGGACAAATTTATAGTGTGTAAAGAATATATAAAATCTTAGCCTCTAATATGAAGCAGCAATTTAAATACTATATTGCTAATTAGTAGTGCTTTGACTAAATGCAGAGTCATACATACATTACTTATTAAAAATGGTGAGGCATACTGTTCAGGAGGATGACTGCAGGGGTATAGGGACTGGTGCTGTGAGGTTTTGCAGTAGGGGGAAAGATTATGCTCAACGTCTGACTACAGTAAGGAATTGTGGGAATTGATACACAAAGAGTCAATAGGTAGGAGAGAGTTGATGGAGGATTACAAAGAAGGTACATCCCAAATAAGGAAGATTCTTTGCTGAAATGAGCTAAGCAAGATTCTTGTTAAAATTAGACAATGGAAATGTTGGGCATGGTCACTCATGCCCACCAGCAATCAGTACTACTACTACAGTGCTGGGCATGGTGGCTCTCACCTGTAATCCCAGCACTCGGGAGGCAGAGGCAGGAGGATTGCTGTGATGTGAGTTGGAGTCTGAGCTCAGGGCCAGACTGAACCACAAAGCGAGACCCTGTCTCAAAAAACTTAAAAGAAAATATTGGACAATGGAAGAGTTAGACATGGAAGTCCAAAAGTCAGAGTTTGGTGAACAGAATCCCTTTCACAACGTCTTAGACCTTTGATCCACCTTAAACAGTGGTCAACTCATACCTAATTTTAACCTCATCTGTAGTCTTACCTACTACCTTTTATTTTGAAGTGAATCCAAGATGTATGATAGATTTTATCACATATCTATAAAAGAGAATTAGTACTGTTTGTTATAAGTGGGATAATGGTATTGTGGTTATTTGTTCAATAAGAATGTAGTCAGTGTTGAAATTTCCCCAGTGATTTCATGACATTGTCTAAGGTCTTTGTTAGATTTAGGACCGAAATAAGTCTTTTAATTACAGTTGGTTAATAATTTTTTTTGAAGGAGGTAAAAAAAACCCATATAATCTAATTTTTCATTATATTGATTTGAATGATTGCATGTTTTGTTGTCATTCATTTAGCATGCTCCTCTGCCTTCTGTATTTCTTGTAAGGTGGCAGTTCAATTTATAGTAATGAATATATTCATATTCAGTTGTAAGAAGGAAGATCAGATTTGAGAACAAAACTTCATAGTTGGCGTTACCTAGTAAGGAGGTGTATAGTGTTAAACTACTTATCTCTTAGAAGTAGCAGGTGTTGATCATACCTTATATCCAGTATTCCATTTATGATTGTGAAGTGGGGAAGTTCTAGTTTTGTAACTATTACAAAACTAGAAAAAGTTCTAGTTTTTTAATTATTAGTTCTAGTTTTGTATTCTTTTTTTTTTTTTTTTTTAGGTTTTTTGAGACAGGGTCTCGCTTTTGTGGTTCAGGCTGGCCCCGAGCTCAGCCTCAAACTCACATCACAATCCTCCTGCCTCTGCCTCCCGAGTGCTGGGATTACAGGCGTGAGCCACCACGCCCGGATAGTTTTGTATTCTTTTAGAATACCAACTAAAACACATAAATTCCCTATATCAACTATTTGTTAGCATGAAGTACATTTTATGTAGGAAAAGCAGAATAATTACCCCTATCTTTGGTTTTCTGACTAGTTTTCAAAATGTTTGCTCTGTTGTGTCCTATAAAGATGACGAGGATTGTTTTCATTTTTTGTATTTTGTTTCTTTTGTATATTTTATTCTTGCGTACATATGTGTCTGTCCACTCTACTGGTATGCTATGGTGAACTCATATATTAAACATATTTTAGGTAGTTCAGTTCATTTCAGTGATTTTTACCTAATCCCATTGTCTCTGGTCAGTAGGAATGTTTTCAAGTTGATTCTTGAGTCCTTCTGACATGCCTTCGGGTGTGGTTTCTTTTTTAGTTTATTTTGAGATGGGGTCTTGCTTTGCAGTTTAGGCTGGCCCCGAAATCACTATGTAGCTCAGCCTAGCCTCGAAATCCCAGCAGTTCTCCTGCCTCTGCCTCCTGAGTGCTGGGATTACAGGTGTGAGCCACCACACCCGGCCCTGTGAGATGTGGTATCAGGGATCAAACTCTGGACCTTGCACTTGCCAGGCAGACGCTGGGACAACTGAGCTAAATCCCCAGCCCTGGTATGGTTTCTTATATTTAATTATTATGAAATAATAGTGAAATGTTTTTTCATAGTGAAATACTATAAAATGTTTCAGCCTCATCTTTATAATTTTGGCTCAGATATAGAATGAGGCAACTAGTATTTAAAAGTAATTTGGGCTTTTGGATATTCAGGGCTACTGAATTGGTTATTGTTTCTGGACTTTTTTAATCTAGGAAAATGTGTGTTATTAAAAGAGATAACGAATTCATACTGGTAATTCCATTGAAAATCAGGAGTATGGTTGTTTCTTTATGTGACATGTCTTTCTCCTTTTTCCTCTGCTATCCTGTAATTATTCATTTGCATTGTCTTTTGGTACAGATATGACAGTTTTATATTAAGAATATCAGAGCTGGGGCCAGGGATTTAGCTCAATGGTTCTGGTGCCTGTCTTGCAAGTGCAAGGACTCGGGTTTGATCCGCGGTAACCACATACAATACTGGGCGTGGAGACTCACCCCAGCAGCAATCAGTACCACATACCACAGTGCTGGGCGTGGTGGCTCACGCCTGTAATCCCAGCACTCGGGAGGCAGAGACAGGAGGATTGCTGTGATGTGAGTTTGAGGCTGAGTTCAGGGCCAGCCTGAACCACAAAGCGAGACCCTGTCTCAAAAAAGCTTAAAAGAAAAAAAAAAGAATATCAGGGCTGGGGATTTAGCTCACTGGCACAGCACCGGCCTGGCTAGCAAGAGGTCAATTCCCACTACAAAAACAACAACAAAAAAATGAATATCAATAGTATACATGCTGAAAGCAGCTTACGAAAGCAATTCTTTCTGACCTTTATTGTATTCCTCACAACTTATTGGACTTCAGAGTTCATGTGGGATAGTTCTTAGGTTTTTCTTATGCTTTACCCCAGCTTAATATGGCTTCATTTTTTAAAAATGTGTTGCCTTTTTATAAAACTTTTTTGTTTTATATTACTTAAATCTGAAGTCTATATTATAAAACAATATATTCAGAGAATCTAGCTTTTGTATCCTTTCTTAGTTTCCCTTCCCCACAGGTAACCATATTTTAAAAGCAGTTTTTGGTTTCTCCTTCCAGCTGTTTTTTTTTTTTTTTATAATTGTGAAATAGGTACATTTTATATACATATCATGAGCACATTCAACGTTAACAATTTGTACCAGTATATAACTTCACTTGATTCTAATTTTTTCCTGTTGCCCCACCTACCCTACAACCCTCACTCCTATATACATCAGCTTTGTTTCCATTTTTTAAAATCACCTCACAATTTTTTCTTTCCCTTCATTACTTACCCCTATCCCATTTCCCTTTGAGTAGTTTATATTGTGCAATATCTGACATACATGAACCGATTTTATTTGGTGCTTGCACATGTATGAGAAGTCCTTCTACATTTTAGATGAATGGTAGCATGTACTTTGTTTCTTTTCCTTTAAAGTAATATATCTCAGAGAACACTTCATAGTAGGTACAGAAATACTTATAGATGACAGCTTTTGATTATCTTCTACCTTTGTAGATAGTTTATTGAATACTCTTTGAGATTGTGTGATTTAATCAATTATAGTCTCTTGAGATTTGCTGAACTAATGTATTATTTCACAAGAACAACAGAGATTGCCTGTCTTTCTTTGAGAAAGTAGTTAGCAAAACAAAAACTAGAATTTATACTTCAGTTAAAATTAAAGATTTTGAACAAGGGAAGGGCAAGCAGAAAGTGTTTCAGAAGCCTGTTTTTTGTTTGATATGTGATAATTTGTAGATAAGATGAGGAATAGTAAGAGTTTATCTGATAAAATTATATATGAAGTAGGGCAAAGGAAATGAATAGGTTATAATTCACCTCTGAAAATAATTCTTGATAACAGTGAAAACCTGAATTAACAAAAAGCTTTGTGTGCATAGAAAGAGAGAAGAATCGGTAGGATCTTGGTCAAATAGACCATAAGCTCAAAATGAACAGTCGATTTGAATTGTAGTTGCAGTGACTTTTACTGATTGGGAGCTTTTTGTTTTTGTTTTTATTCGTTTTTATGTTTACTTACAGAAGTACTCTGGAACTTTTTTACTTAGGGAAATTGTGACAGTAGAAGTATTAAATATGATGAAAGTTGCTACCACTTTTTGAGTATTTATATGAGTACATTTCTTTAAGGATTCTCTCATTTAATATGTTTGTTGACAAAATCTTCCATTTTTATGTGTGAGGAAACAGGCTAGATAAGTTAATTTTTTAAAGTCATCTATCATGAGCATCAGAGTGGTGATTTGAGTCCATGAAGCCTAATTTCAAATCCCAGCAATAAAGGTATCTTGCCCAAGGACTCATACATAGTAGGCAAGCAAGCACTTAGCTTGTGGAATAGACCCAGGCCAAACCAGTCTTTTGTAAATACTCTACTTGGAAACAGAGAACTCAATTTGTTGTTGTTGTCGTCATTATTTGTTTGTAGTGTTTTGCTTACAGATGTCTCTATTTTATGTATTGCACAGAAGCAGGTAGATATTCTCAGATTATAGAAGATTATAGAAGAAATTAGAATTTTAGTTGGCATTTGTTCACCTACTGATAGAAAGTTGAATATTACTATCCCCAAACTCCAGTCCTGCTATTAGACATTAAAGTTGTATACTATTTAAAAATAAGTTTTTTTGTAAATGTGCTCTGAATTACCTAAGACACTCACTGTTTTTGTCTTTAAAATAAGTAAAACAATTTAGATAAGATAAATGTATACTTATTTATCTGTGTATATCTTTATCAGAAAATATTTAATTGAAGTATAGGTTATGAAGAGTATCAGACTTCATTATCCGTTGAGAGTACTCTGTTAGTTCCTTGTAAGAATGTAGTATGATTTATAACAGTATCAGAGTAGTCCTGAGTTTTAAACAGAAAAGGTTGTACCTTAATTTTTCATTGACTTATAGTTGTGCATTTAGCTTGCTATGAATATAGAGACTAAAGCACACTGTTTTTTCCTTTCAGGTTGTAAAGCTGTCTGAAATAGTGACCTTAGCCAAGCAAGCCCACGTAGACGTGAAATTTCAGCTGCCAATCTGATCTGAGAAGTCAGTGGATGGCTGAGATGTTAAACATGCTATAATCTTTGAAAGTACTATTGTTGTTTTTCTTTTTAGTCAACGGAGATCCTGTCACAGACCTAGGTACACAGGCCTTTAAAAGCATTTGGTCTGAATTTAATTCTGTGATTGAGAACCATATATGTAAAGAATATATACTGCAGATGTCTAGTTTCTTTTTTGGATCCATCTTTTTTGCTTTTCTTGCAGAATGTCACTTGCAGTATACCTGTTTATTGTTGGATACAAAGATTTTCACTGATAAGGTTCCTATAAATAAAATAAATATGAAGATAAAGCTTTATTCTTTAGAATTAAAATATATTATATCTAAAAACTAGCCTCATTAGTAAAGCAGTGCATTAAAACTGTGTTTTGTATATTAAGTGTTTATCTTCAGTACCAAATACATGGTAAATGTATCAATCTCTATTTATAAACAGCTTTTCAAACACTCCTCAGAATATTCTTTTTAAGTATTTCAGTGAAGTAACTTATTGTTTGAATGAATGTTGGTTTAATCATTACACAGCCCTCAGAACTGCAAATCTTCATGATTCTGTGGTAATAAGAAACATCTATAGGTTTATGTTAAGTTAATAAGGACTTGGCAGACAAAAATTTAAAAATGTCAATGTATGTTAATAAAAATTTCCCAATGTGATTTTGGTTAATGCTTCTTTGTTTTGTTTTGAATTTTAGTTTGTTTTTTTCCCCTCACATAATAGAAGCAGTGTTTATCATTTTAGAATATAGTTCTAAGGAACCATTTGTAGATTATGTACCTGAGTATAACAATACTTACAATACTGCCTTAGAGAATTCACTGGAATCTTGCAGTTTGTGTGTGCTGTCTGGTCCATCCTTCAAAGAAAACACTGTTGTGTGCTCACCTGTGCACACGTGTGTGTGTGTGAGTGTGTGTGAGAAATTAACTAAAACTGTGTCAGCCAAGCAGTAGACCATTTAACCGTATGAGTCATTTTGAGAATATAATCCTATTTGGTTATTCTTAAAGTGTGATCAGATGTATAAACTGAGAGACAGGATAGCACAGCGACTTGAAATTATATGATTGGCTTTTGCTTACTAGCTGTATGAATTTGGTCAGGTGATAGTGTGCCTAGTTTTCCTCACTCCTGGAATTATCTGGCTGTGGAAGGTACAGCAAATGTGAGTGAGAAAGCATGAACACGTGAAATAATTTATATGTAGAGAACAAAATATTTAAGCCAAATATCTACTTGGTAGTTGAAATACATTGTGGAGAATGAAAAGTTGAATGGTGTGTACCATAAATCATTTTTAATTGTGATAAAGTTATAATTAAAGCTTTGATCTTTCAGCATTTAATTTTTAAAAATTGGAAGGGAAGGGGAAGTAAAAAGAATCAAGATTTCCATGTACATGTACCAACTCCCCATGATGAATGTAATCATTATGTACTGAAAACACGTATGGTACGGGTAAACACTTAAAAATATAAAATATTTTTTAAAAATTAATTCCAAAGAATATCTCCTACTCATTAGCTCAGAAAACATTGCTTTTGCATTATTTGGGGTCCTGTGAGAAATCTAAAACAACAGTTGGCATTTCAGAGAGGATATACACTATACGTTATACTGGTGTATTTATTACTTTTGTACAGTGGACAATATCAAAATTTAGTAAATTGAACATCTATCGTCTCAGTTTCTGTGGGTCAAGATTGGGGCGCTTTTAGGGAGCTGGCTCAGGAGTTCATGTCACTCATCCTGGAGAACTCACTTCTAGACAGCTCAATTACGTGGCCGCCGGCCCCAGGCCTGTGTCTCCCTCACCGTGTGGGCCGCTGCCAGATGCTTCAGTGCCCGAAGACATGACAGCTGGCTCTGTCGGCATGTGGTCCCGGGAACAACCCAGAACCCATAGTGCCTTTTGTGTTCTCGGCTCACTCTCACTGACACCAGTTTATGAGGAGTAAATCTGCGGCACAAGGGAAGGAAAATGAAGCTCCACTTCTTGAAGGGGGATGGAGGAGAGAACTTGTAACGCGTTTCAGAACTCACCATTCATGCTGGCAGCTGAAATCACCAACAGTGTATGTTCACTTAACATGGAGATTTGTTACTGCCAAAACTAAGTTAAAAGTCTGAATTTAGGAGCTTGGAAGACTACTGATGCTCGGAAAAACTGTAAGAGGATGTATTAGGGGAGGCAAAAAAGAATTTTTCAATCACCTGACAGGTGAAACGTCAGGATAGGAGTAAAAAGTTACGTAGTGACATTGAGGTGGGGATAACTAATCTTGGTAAGAATGATTATAGTGAAATGACGAGAGGAGTATCAGTGTGGTAGAGAACGGAAAGCTGAAACCACCAGCTCTAAGCTGCTTACACGCTCTCCCACCTCATCCTCTAAGCACATACACTCTTGGTTATTTGTGCAGGCCTGATACTTTTTCCTATGGCACTGCCTGCTTTGTATGAAAAGCATCAGTAATATTTAACATTTGAGTTCTGTAACTTGGAGATGAGTAGCTCCAATAGACTATCAGTTTCTGTATAGAATATAACCAATTCTGACTTGTGGCTTGTATGTGCAGTTTTAGGGATTAAACTGAGGGCTTTGTGTGTGCCAGGCAAGTACTCTACCACCAAACCACATCATTTTGATGATTATGTCGACTTCACAGTCAAAGTCATGGATACTGAGTCCACTGGATTCTAGTACTTCACAGCAGATAAACATCTTACAGGGAAAGCAAATACAAATAAAAAAAGAAACCAACACTCACAATTCCAGCAGGACATTGAAGCTCTTAATATTTTGGTGATGTGTTTCTGTTTGAAAAATTCTATTTAAAGCAATTTTAAAATCATGAGCGTAAATGCTAGTAGGGCTCTATTAGAACCCTGCTCTTCTGTGGACATGTACAGGGGTAAGGAAAGTCTTGAGGTAAAATCAGTTTTCAGATTTCCATACTTTAATGTGCAGCAATAAAATATAATTTTGAGGTTTGTAATGTAGAATAAGGAATAGGAAAGGCTATTAAGTTTTGCTTATTTTGGATTGAATTAAAATGAGGTGACATGAAGGAATAGAACATTAATACTGATTTAAACCTAAGTATTCAAGTGACAGGCTGAAGAGAAAACTGGGAAAGTGTGTCAGCAATGACACAGAAGAAATAAGCCAGCTTGGTGTCCTTGCGAGCCAGGCGGAGACCCACCGATCTTTTGGGGATTGAGGTTTGGCGGTCCATTCACCTTTGCAGCCTACTGTCAGCAGCCGCTTCCACTCTGAAAACATACACGTAAAGCCTTTTGGCCTTCATGACTGTCTCTGAGTGACTAAGACCATAGTCAACTTTTTATTTCTCCACCTCTTTCTTCACAAGTAACTAGCTTCTACTTCCCGTTTCTTATATTGCATGCGCATTCTTGTGGTGTCTTTTTGCCTTCCTTTCATGGTTAGTGAGATAGAACCCTGTCACAATGACTTGCTGTTCAACTGGGAGTAGTCAGCTGGACACGTGTTCATTCTGTAGCCAGTGACGCTGGAAGGGCTGACTTTCCAGCAGCCGGTGAGTTGTCTGTAGTTTGATTTAGCCTGTGTCTCTTTAGTATCTGTCATTTGCCATGGGCATCGTTCCTCCAGCTAGTCTTTAGGTTCTTATGTGAAGCAAATACAAGCTGACACTGGATTTCAGCTTACCCTGTCTCACGGAATACCCTACTGCAGTCCTGAGGAACCTATGGCATGCACATCACCAGGGGCTGTTTGTATCACTGAAGCTCTAAAAGGTTTGCCATCTGTCTGTGGCTAACTTACCACAATCCACAGAATAATGAGGGAAGAAGGAAAAGAAGAGGGGAAGAGGGGATGAAGAGACCACTTCGTGGCAGTTCTGGAGCTGTCTGGTCTGGTTTGTTACTAATTGAACACTGACATCCATTAATGTTTTTGGTGCACAGGTAACAATTATGTACATCTGTGTTTGGTGACACGAAAAGAAAGGATTGAAGACACCTCTTTAAGACATCAGTTGTAGATCTATACAACTGTTGATAGCTATGCACACAAAGAATGTATGTATTATAATTTAATCCAGTCTTGTATTTATTTAATTTGGTTTCTACATTTTTAAG
This sequence comes from Petromus typicus, assembly GCA_004026965.1. Classification (NCBI taxonomy): domain Eukaryota; kingdom Metazoa; phylum Chordata; class Mammalia; order Rodentia; family Petromuridae; genus Petromus; species Petromus typicus. The sequence goes on along the minus strand of PVIR01028659.1, from coordinate 2,725 downwards.
ATTATAAGAGAGGTTAAATTTGTATATCACCTGAATTAATATAAAGTAGAATAGCTGTGTGAAATGTAACTACACTTCACATTTTCATGGCTTTGCTGTTAAGTCTGTATTAGCTACTCACATTCACAAAGTATTTTCATACCTTTACTCAACACTGCATTTTAATTAGCAGTTAGCACCATTAGTGTGTAGTATTGATTTGACTTGCATCTGTTTATGAGGCATTTGAGGAAGTATGTGACTTCATTTTTATATTTTTAAATTCTTTTTTCTACTGATGTCACTGTTACTTATGTTAACTTTTTGTATATTTGAGATTAACCATTTGTCTATCATATATTACACATGTTGTCATATGTTATTTTTAATATAATCAAATATCTTAGTCTTTGTGTTTTCTGTTTTTCATAACATACTTTGAAAGGCTTAACTTGTCTTGATATAAAGTCTGAGCTTGAGCCAATGAATGTTTTTGCTTCCCAAATGGCTATAGTCATTTTCTCTGACACTAGTTACTTACAAATTTCATCCTACCTCATACATTTTGAAATTCGATCTTTATCATATGCTGACTTTCTCTTGCATGTGCATACAGTTCACATATACAGAACTAGTCTTCTTAGACTTTGATTTACCAAGTAGGAAATTGATCTGTTGAGACTATGACAGAAGGTATCTCAGACAAAGTGTTTTCTTCCTCAGTTACCTAGGAAATCCTGAACTTTGAAAACAGGTATGCTTTTTAATATCAGATGTATGCCAGTATGAGATGATAAACAGAAACGTTGGTTTGCCTAGTGACTGACTAGTGGTTAGTTGGCTGATTTTGCCCATGCTGGCCCCTTGCACCTCTTAAGTAAGTGCTTTACCAGGAAGGTTACAGCGCACCCCAGTGTGAACCTTTCTAATGCCATTTCCTTCTTTGGGAGGGATATTGAAATAGACAGCCAAAGGGGCAGCTTTAAGCAGACTGGTTGTGAGTTTCTTAAAATTGTGACTCAGTTTGTATTATTTTTCAGTCTGACAGTCATTTCATTATGGATCAACTTTTATAAAACCATAGATTTAATTTGCTCAGGCTGTTGCTTCTCATGTATTTTGTGTCATGAGTCAGCAACCTTTGCTGATCTTTGTGGAGACCACTGAACAGTTTTGGAGCCATTTCTAATACCATAATACTCAAATGGGTACTAGGCCTAGTGCCTATTCTGTGGTGCTCTCAATTTTATGTTATCACTACAGTGCAAATAATTGGACTTCTATTATTGCCATTCATCCTTGAACAGTGTTTTGCAGGCCAGTCATTTGGGGGATTTGTGAGTAAGTGCTTCTGATGAAAAATCTTAGGGTTCTAGAATTATCTCAAGTGCATCATTATTTCAGGGGTGAACTTCCAGTACCCCGTTTGCTCAAATGTTGAGCTTCCTCTGTGCTACATAACAGTGATCAATAAGAGATACGATCCCTCATTAATATTTATGATTTAATGAGGGAGCTAAACATGAATATATAACTATGACTTATGACCTTAAAGAGGAAAGGCAGATATTTTAATACTCATCAGGTATATATTTCAGTATGAGTATAAATACTCATTAGGTATAATTTATGCTCAGTGTAAAATAGGGAGAAGGGGGAAAAATGATGAGATTGTAACAAATCAGACAAACATAGGCTGATTATTATTAGACAAAGTTAAAAGTAAGAAAATGGGGAAGGGACACAACCCTAAGGGGATGAGTCAGACTGGCCCATCAACAAAAGCAGGGGAGGAAATGTAAGGAGCTGGGCACAGGCTCGGGCCTGGTTGATAATTATTTCAGTTCTGGTTGTGCAAGCTAGTTCTGGGAGAAGTTCTTGTTATTTAATCTGTTTATGAAATGATTATTTTGCTTGAGGGCAGTCTCAGATTTGTGGAGTCTTTGCTGGAACCCAATGTGACCACAGGCTTAGGGCTCTGGATACTACTAATAGTTGAATGTCTTATAAAACTCTCATTTTGGAATCCTCAGTCTTACATGTGGATGAGTTTTTTACATATATACCGCCAGCTTTTAGACAGATGGTCCTAAATGATCAGCATGTCTACATGCAGAGCTGACCCAAAATTTTAAGGCAATACAGGAAACAGATGCAAAATAGAAATAGTCTTGTTCTGCTTTTAGTTACTCACTGGGCTTGCATGGCCCAAGGGAATTTTGGCAAAAGCAGCTGTCAAGTCTCTGACTGCCTGGAAGAAAACACAAATCAGCTTTAATGGAGAGGTTAAGGTCCTTATGGTGGTCTCTGTCTCATTGCTTTAAGTGGGCCTGGATGAGCAGAGAGTGGGGAGACTTTTGAAGTGAGGCCTTAAGTGAGGAGGTGGAGGAATCTAGCAGGAAAAGATGGCGAGGTTGAAGGGTATTCCTGGTGAGGGAGTAGCCTGTGCTCCTCTGGAAGAGGCCCTGCAGGATAGGTTCAGGCAACGCAATGGAAATATTGACTTACTTGGAAGTAGAACATGATGGGCCAAGGAGGAGGCACCACTGAGATTGAAACAAGACAATCATCTTCCTCAATTTATCTCCAAGCTTCCTAGCATCCAGGAAGTCAAAGTACGTTTATGGTGTGAGCAACAAATTAATTTTATTTTTCTTGAAATAGCTATCCAGTTGTTTCAATATTATTTACTGCAAATGGCTACTTTGGCTGTAATGATTCAACATGCTGTTTTTATTATCTGCTT
>PVIR01028658.1:0-21752 GCA_004026965.1 Petromus typicus | reverse complement strand
CAGATATTCACTTTTACTAATATCACCAGTCATTTTAGTAGGAAGGACCTTATGTATGAGAAACAAACTGGCTCATGGTAGGACATTCATGTTTTCCATTTTCTTTTTTCTTTTTTTTTTTTTTTGAGATAGGGTGTTGCTTTTATAGTTCAGGCTGGCCCTGAGCTCAGCCTCAAACTCACATCACAGCAATCCTCCTACCTCTGCCTCCCGAGTGCTGGGATTACAGATGTGAGCCACCACGCCCGGCACTGTGGTGTGTGGTACTGATTGCTGACAGGCATTTGTTGTATATGGTTACTGGGTATCAAATCCAGGCCCTTGTACTTGTGAGGCAGGTGCTGGAGCGACTGAGCTAAATCCTCAGCCCCCTTTTTTTAAATTTTTGAGACAAGATCTTGTTTTGTAGTTTAGGTTGGTCTTTAACTCACAATGTAGCCTAGGCTGGCTTTGAACTCATGATGATCCTTAGCTCCTAAGTGCAGGGATTACATGCATGTACCACCATACTTGGCCACATTTTCAAAATTAAAACTAAACTTGAAAAAATAGAACTTGAATTTTGTCATCGAGCAACAAATTCAATCAGCTGTTTTACTTGCAGTGAGAAATTTACTTTGTACATTTTTTGAGAAAGTGTCTGCCACATACCCAAATCTGAATTACTAGTTTGTATGCTGACCATCTTCTCAAGTAAAAATAGTGTTCCTAAAAAGGAAGATAGCTCATCTTGCAACTCAAAAAGTGCTTTATGCATTGGGAATAACTGCTTACTGGGTATAGGGTTTCATTTTAGAGTGACAGAAATGTTTTGGAATGAGATAGAGGTTGTGGTTGCATAACACTATGACTGTATTCAGTGCTATTAATTTACTCACTTTTTAAAAATTTGCTCACTTGAAAATGATTAATTTTTTATTATGTGAATTTAAACTCAGTAAAAATGTAAAAAGAATGCTTCATATGGTATTTCATTTCATTCCCCAGAGTAGTAAAAAGACTTCTCACTATTCAAAGATTTAAAGTTAATAAAATTAATTTTTTTAGTGATGCATAAAGGATATGCCTAAGTAAAACTGACATTTTACTTACTACCAGTGCATGTTGGTAATGAATACAATAGCTACTTGTGCATATTTGTACAATGGTTTAATCTGTGACAGAATGCTGATAATTTACTACGTTCACCACTAATGCAAATGTCAACGTGGTAAAAGAAAATGGGAGGCAAATGATTTATGAGTATTACTACGAATGAAGTGGAACTTTGAAAAGTCTGAATGCCCCCAACGTCCTGCTGACCACACTTTGAGAATCATTGTTCTGCACCGAATTCAAATGGCAGTAGAAATTAAGTGTGGTGTCTGGAAAATCACGCGAGATTTTGAATCACAGAAGTATGATTCAATTCTAGTTTCTGTCAGCCTCTGCACAAGTTGGACTTTTACGACTGAAAGTCATAGTTAGCCCTGTCAACTGGGTTGGAAAGCAAAGGAGATGCTGACACACTGTGAGGGTTTGAGGATAAGCCCCACAATGCATTCCTTGAAATAAATGATTTTTACCATTAAGCAGCAGGACTCAGGGTTGAAATTTCCGGGAACTGAGTGACTTGTGCCTTCCAGGACCCTGTGTCATGCTAGGGAGCCTCTACTCTTCATTAATCAGCCTTTCCATCTGTCTTAGGCTACTTCAAAGAGTCCCTAAGCAGCTGGGAGAACATTTTTCTGCTTTGAATAACATGGAAGAAGGAGGCTGAAAGGATAGCAAGCAAAGGAAGGTTAGGAGCACAGAGGGAGCCACTCATAAGAAACAGGCATAGAAAAGAAGCCTTCAATGGAGCTGGATTGGTTTTCTCTCTCTTTGGTTCACCATACAAAGTTAGGGTCTTGTCTTCAGCCAGTTACAAGGATACTGTCCATTGGTTTTGTTTTTTTAATAGGATGTAAAATATCTTCAAACCTATGACCTCAAAGAATCCTTACCCATCTCTGTGAAGTAAGTAAGGCTGCATGGGGCAAGGAAGAAACTCAGGCACAGAAAAAAGAAATGAAGAATAGTATGTGGAGGTCAAACTTAAATTTTTAATCAGACAGCTTTCCTTTGTGGATTTAAGAAGTTAACTTAAGAAGTTAAGTCCTTCTTCTGATAGTGAGTTTTTGTGTGTTTGTGTTTGTTTGTTTCCATATTGGGGATCAGACCTAGAACAAAGTGTTTATAAACATGAATTTGGAGTCAAATCAGTTGTGTTCAAATCCTGACCTTTACATCTCCACATGCATAAAATGGAGGGGGGATAATACCTGTCCATAAGACGCTAACATAGCTCAGGGCATTTTTCTTGGTTTGTTTTTTGAGGACAGGGTCTTGGTTTGTAGTGCAGGCTGGCCTTGAACTTAGTATGCAGCCCAAGTGGGCCTCAAACTCGTGGCAGCCCTCCTCTCTCAGCCTCCCAAGTGCTGGGATTAGAGGCATGCACTATCACACTTGGATGCACAGTGCATATGGAAAGTTTCAATCCAAATCCCAATGTGGTGGTACATACCTAAATCCCAGTGTTTTGTGAGGCTGAGGCAGGAGGATCACAAATTCAAGGCCAGCCTGTGAAATAGTTCACAGCTTCCTGGGTTTAATCTCCAGTACTGCAAGGAGACAAATGAAAGAAAATAAAAACATTTCAATCCATTTTAGTCATTACAGGAACAAGGAGGTACAAATTCTGTAATGTATGGTACAGAAAAATTCCTCAAACGTCTTAACTAGTGGTCATAGATTCAGTTGAAGATTCTTTTAACCCAAATTAAGAGACAGAGAGATATTTTTATCTGCTATTCTATCATGACATGATAGAACGTGAACATGACACGCCAGCCTGTTTGCTCTCTCCTCATGTGAATCAGGAAACTGGAATTGGCTAAGCGGATGTCAGCTGCCCATTGGCTGAGAACTTTGGTCACCTCGCTGGGCACTAACTAGCCTGGAGCTGGGTCCTAGCATCTGTCCAATCAAAGGCCACTCACCTGTGGAAATCCATTCTAATTCCTTTCTGAGGTATCCACTCACAGAGGACTGATGATTGATGAGAACCTTGGACGATGGGAGAAATGTGGAAAATATTTTATTGTTATTTTTGATAAGTCATTTATTTAATCTATTTGTTTTCCTACTCTAAGGGGGTATAATTATATACAGAAAGGAGACATTAGGATAGTAACATATAAATTAAAGTGTAGGTTGTGTTAGGTGCGGTGGGACATGCCTGATAATCCCAGTACATGGGAGGCTGAAACAGGAGGATTGCCATGAGTTTGAGGCCAGCCTGGGCTACATAGTGTTTTCAAAGCAAAACTGAATTACAAAGATAGATGCTGTCTCAAAAAAAAAAAAAGTGTAGGATTGATATTCAGTACCACAAGAAAGAACAATTAGCCTACCTTAAGAGCTAATAAGAGGCCACAGCTGAGCTTCAGATTTAGCCTTGGTCTTTCTAGAGGCTGCTGAAGAGAACAGAAAGAGAGGGGCTGGGGATTTAGCTCAGTGGGTCCAGCGCCTGCCTTGCAAGTTCAAGGATCCGGGTTCAATCCCTGGTAACCACATACAACAATGCTGGGCGTGGAGACTCATACCTGTAATGCCAGCTCTAGGGAGGCAGAAGCAGGAGGATTGCTGTGAGCTTCAGGCTGAGCTCAGGCCCAGCCTGAAGTACAAGGAGACTCTCTCTCTCTCTCTCTCTCAAAAAAAAAAAAAAAGGGGGGAAAGAGACTGAAAGAATGAAGCCATCAGTTTCTCTGTGAATAAAACACAAGGCTAATATAGCTTTAATTTTGAACTGTAATGTAATTTCCCACCTGAATTTCTTTTTCTTTTGGAGACAAGGTCTTGCTAGCTATTCCAGGCTGGCCTCAAGCTCATTACATATGTAGCCTAGGTGGCTGCTTTGAGAACTGGGGTTCCAGGTACCATCACACTCAGCTCCTTTCTTGTCACGTGGAGGGTAGTGCAGACTAGTGAGTGAAAACAGTTTTTCTTGTCTGTTGGTTTTGGATTTGAATTTTGTTTTAATAAGTGCAGCTTATTGCAGGCTTCACTTTCTTCATTTGTCAAATGGAGAGGACAGCAAAATGCCTGTTCAAGTTGTTGTGAAGATTCATTTATCTCTCAATTAGTCAGGAAATTTGACGGCCTACTACCTGTTTTGCACAATTCTAAATTGGAGTTATGACGATAGCAGGACAAAATTGTTACCTTGAAGTAGTTCGTGTATGTTACTGGGATAGAAAGACAATAATCGTTGAAAATAAACATATTTCAGAAGGTATTGTGGAAAAAATACAACAAATTTTGGGGAAGGGGAAGACTTCATTTGACTTGTTTTTTTCTGCCATTTTCCAGAGAAATGAGTGAAAAGGGCGTAATGTTAAAATGCAAAGGTAAGTAGTCTTGGAATGTGGCATTCTTTAGGCTGGTGTGGATAGGTTTCACTTTTTGTTTGAAAACTCACTTTTCTATTGTGCTTTTGATTAGGAGCTGAAGTTGGGGTAGTTTTGAAATTGTATTCTGAGTATATTTTCTAATTCTCTGTATATACATATATATTAAATTAGTTTTATTCTGACTCTATTAAGATTTATTAATAAGAGTAAAATGAATCCTGCCCAAGGCTGTAGAGCTAGGAAAAGATGCCTCGGGAAAGTCTGTAGAATCACCTTTATTTTATTTTATTTTTTTCATCGTAATGTGTTACATTCTTCCCAGTCCATTTTGTATTTGTTTAGCCCTTTTTAGGCCGAACTCCTTGGGCTTCTCTCCCAAGCCAGTCTTCCACTGCAGCCTGCGGCCACGCCCACCTTCTGGGGCGTGACCTGCGGCCTCGGCCCCGCCTCCGTTCAACCCGTGGTCGCCGCCTCCTTTTCCCTGACCGCCGACCGTGCGCTGTGGCGTGCGCGCGCGTCCCCGCTCTCGGCCGGCTCGGCATCGGGGACGCGCTCTGTGTGGCCGCTGCCGCCATGTTGTTGTGGTTGTGAGAAGGCGGCGGCAGCGGCGGAGGAGCAGCCGGACGAGAAGCTCCAGCGGCCGAGCGCTGCCCGCCCCCCCCCCCGCCGGCCCTGGCTGGGAGCCTTGTGGGGTGGCGAGGAGGCCGTGCCGTGGCGGGCTTCGCCATGTCCTGCCGCCCGGTAAGAAGCCTACCCTCCGTCTCTTTGGGTGGTGAGGAGGAGCTGGAGGAGGGGCCGCGCTCGGCCCCGGGGCGGCTGCTGTCACACTCTTTGGAGGCAGTGGCTCGCCAGGGGCTGGGGATGGCTTTCAGTGACCGCGGGAAGGAAGGGGCGGCCTGGGTGGCCGCTGCCGCCGGGGGGGGGCGCGGCGAGTGGGAGAGCGGCGGCCCGACTCGGCGCGGACCCTAGGCGCGGGGGGGGGGGGCGGGGTCCCGGGCCTGGGCGGCCTCCTCGGACCTGGTGAGGACGAGGACCGGGCTCAGGGTGCGCGGCGCTGCCCCTGAGCGCCAGGGCAAATGCCAGTGGATCCCTGGGAGGTGGGTGTGCGTCCCTCGGCCGCGACTGGGACTGTGGAAGTCCGCTGTGGTTGGAGGCCCGAGATCGGGGATCACTGGGGGCCACTGGAGCCCCTGGGCTAGCAGCGCGGGCCAAGGCCTTGTGGGAAGCAGTGAGCCCCCGACTGTGCAGCGAGGCATCCTCCTGACCTGGTATTACTTCGGTGGGAAGGACAGTTTGGGGGCAGTTGAAAGATCACAGGGAACACTAGTCAAACAGCTCTGCAAAAGATACAATATATTTCTTGGCTAGAAATTGTGCCCGAGTTACTGTATCTCGAGACCAATAAGATTATATTGTTTGTTTTACATGGGGCTGGAAAACTTATCTCACAATTATGGGGGAGATTTTATGAGCGTTTTAAATAGGCTCTTTTGGAGTCTGATAATCTCACTTGTGAATTTTTCACTACTGTTAGTTATTTATGTTCGAGTGTGTTCTCCAGACCCATCCTATATTCCTAAGTATTTCTTGACGAGTTTTCTGACATCATTTTCATATAAAAAACACATGTTCTGTTTGAGGTTCAACTTAATTTTTCATCCTGTGTTATAGTAATGCCATCAGAGGTTATTGTTGAATTACAGAAGTTTTTTTAAATGTAAAATGTTTGTGATTTGTCCATTGAGAAGTTATGGGGACCTTGCCTTTTTAGATTCAAAGCTGTTTCAGTATGACGAGAGACATGATCTGTGTTGTTTTTCTTGGAAACCGAGTAAAATATGTTGGTAGCCTTCAGGCACGTTATTAAACTAAATTTGGAGGGCTCTAGAGTTTTAGATTGGTTGTATAAAGGCCTCTTTCAACTCTGCCTCCTTCACTTCAGGTGACCTAGAGCAGTTCCTGTTACTGGCACAGTAGTGCAGTCTCACTTGTAGTTAATGGCAAGCCATAGAACTACTGTCTCAGCATATATGTCAGGTTCTTTAGTTCTGTGGTTCCCTAAAGGTCAGTCATTAGAAATGCTATGCATTGCCCAAAGTGGTGATTCTTGGGCTTCCTGCAGAACCTGGTGAATTAAAGTCTCTGAGAATGGACCCTGGGAAAGTCTAGGCTTATAAAACTTGCTGAATGACTGGTCTGCCAGAGGTGTGAATTTCTGCGTTAGGTCGGGTATTCCAAAGAATTGCTATTAATTAGATGACTTCTGAGAGTTCTTTGAATTGTGTAGAGCTCTTTAAGTGTTTGAGAGGTAGAGAAGAAGGAGAAATGTAAAACTGCAAATTGAACATCTTTTAAAATATAACATATGTGTAGGGGAAACAGGTTTGCTTCCAAAAGTTATTTCTCCACAAGGCATTAGGAACATGTTTGATAAAAGTAGATGGCTGCTTAACTGGAACTATATCCAGAGATACACTGAAGAAACCAGAGGGAAGAAGCAGCAAAGGAGAGGCAGTGTAAAAGGGTTGTCTGAAGATGTTTCCCAGCCTCCCACTATTTGGGTTGCTCCTAAACCATCTGACTCAAGAGTTTACTAGTAAAGGTGGGATAGATGTCTTAGCAGTCATTTGTCATGAACCAAGAAGTTTTAATGTGAATTGTGAAAAGTTCTTAAAGTTTGTGCCAAGCTGTGAGGAGTGGTAAAGTCAGTTTAAAAATCTGCTGTAAGTCCTGGTTAACATTTTCTGTGGAAAGAAGGGTCCTGACTTACCACAGGAAGTACTCACATTCCAGAGAGTGTGTGGTGAGTGCTGTTATAAGTTAGGAAGAGGTGGAAGAAAGTGTTACAGTTGTGTAGGGTAGTAAAGGAGTTTGGTAGGTATTCTGTCGTTTCACAGAGTAGTAATTTTAAAGAGGTGCAACCAGTTGTCCAGAAGAGCCAGAGGCCATGTCTGTTTTCTGCCTCAGTGTCCCCAGTACTTGACACAGTGCTCAGCATATTTTATACCTTCAGATAGATTTTGCATAGATGAATAGTGTAGGTATAGGAAAAAGAACAATTATAATGGTTGATAGTAAGTAGTATTAGTTATTAAAAGCTACTTGGTGCTTTGCATTAGATTGAAGAGCCAGTTTTCACACCTTGTTGATAACTTTTTATATTCCTTCAGGAGATTTTTAAATTTTTATTTGTTTATTTTTATGAGACAAGACCTTGCTATGTAGGTCAGGCTGGCTTGAACTTGCTGTGCCAGGCTGGCCTTGAATTCACAACAGTCCTCTTGCCTTAGCTGCTACAACATGCACCGCCATACTTGGCTGAGATTTGTTATTCTGCAAAGGCTGCCAGTGAACATTAGCTTGTCTCCTAGTTTTTGAGTCTTAATGTATTTTAAAAATTTTAGGTGTTAATAACTTTTTAAAAAGAGTATATTTATCAAAAGGAGAGGTAGTGTAGTATACTAGAAAGCTCTGAATTGGCAGGCAGACATAAATTCTGATTATATTTGAGTCGTTAATTGCTGTTGGGAATGCCATTTAACATTTTGGGGCTTACCTAGGTTTCCTCATCTTTAAAATTAAGGGCTGTACTCATAGACTGCTTGGTCTGATCCTGCACATCTTCTCCCATATAGGTAGGTGAGTATTTTTCATCTAAAAGAAACAATGTTCTTTTTGGGTTTTGCTTTTAGGTTATGGATTTTACACTTTGTCCAGAAATGCTCTGAAAATTGAGTGCATGTTGCAAGTATGCAGAAACAACAGGCTTATGCTGTTGTAATTCACTTAGTGTTGAAATCAAATTGGTTTCACATAAAAAAACTTAATAATTTGGTGTGAAAACCACAAGACTAAGAATGGTTTGGGAGAAATTTGTGCAATTTATGTGGCTAGTTTCTTATAGACCACCCAGTTCTTTAATTTTCTATGTTGAATTTAAGTATAATTTTATAATTAGTGATACATTACCATAAATTTAAGAAAATATAAAATCACATCTATTTTGGATTATACTAGGATTCTTAGTAATTTTAGAGGCTCAAAATTATTAATGTGTTATTGCTATTTTAAATCTTAATTTTGTAGTATTAATAGTGGTATCATGCATTATTCTTCAGTTTTATGCCGTCTCTAGAAACATAATCCTTTATCAGAAGTTCAAAACAAAAACTGTTTTAGAATGACAGTGGATTAACCAATATGTCTTGGGTTCAATCTTAGGTTTTGCTCCTCCTTTTATTTATAGCAAGCCATATAACCCTTCAGCTAGCTCGTTAGTAAAGGAGGAAGAGCAACTTCTCTACTTATTACACAAGCTATTCAGGCAGTTCATATGGAATGGTGTATATGAAAAGCAGTCTAAATATGGAAGAGGATGGTGTTGACCTAAAATCCTTTTGTGTTAGAACCCAGTTTGGAGGGGAGAGATGAGTTGGCTTGCGGAGCAGTTGGAACTCAGTGCATGTCAAGGGCAGAATTTCCTAAAATCACTGATGCAGCAACAGAAAAGGTTTTCCCTTTTGTGTTTGGATTGAAGAAACCTTTCAGCACTAGCATCTGCTGATAGGAGTGAGCAGTGTTGCAGGGACTTCATAGGGATCTGGGATGCCTCATGTTTGTGCCAGGGACTTGCACTACTTGTATTTTACTCATTTTCTTGTGTTGGAACAGTGTTAGAAGATAATAGGAAGAAGTTTAGTACATTAAGCCTGAAGATTTAGAACTTTCTAATGGTAGGTGGCAGTGAGGTAGGGCCATGAAACCAATGCAGTTATCTTAAAAAGCATTAAATATATCAGCACTTTGTCTATAAGAGTAAGTTGATTTGGGAAAATAAGAGATTTGTTAATATTTTTCTGTTTACTGAGATCCAGTGTGAAAATTATTTTTTCTTACAGTAAAACTTTAAAAGCAGTTTAGGAGGGGCCGAGGATTTGGCTCAGTGGTTCCGGTGCCTGTCTTGCAAGCAGAAAGACCCGGGTTCGATCTCTGGTAGCCACATACCATACTGGGTATGGAGATTCACACCCAGCAGCAACCAGTACCACATACCACAGTGCCGGGCCTGGTGGCTCACGCCTGTAATCCCAGCACTCAGGAGCAGAGGCAGGAGGATTGCTGTGATGTGAGTTGGAGGCTGAGCTCAGGGCCAGCCTGAACCACAAAGCGAGACCCTGTCTCAAAAATCCAAAAAAAAAAAAGCAGTTTAGGAATAGGATACCTTGGCAATGCAGGTAGAATAACTAAAATGTTGAGGCACAGCTGTTGTGTATATGCTTGTAATCCCAGCTGTTTGAGAGCCTAGCCTGAGGAATTTAAAAGGCCTGGCTGTGTAGCTCAGAAGTACTGTGCTTGCCTAGCATGCAGGAAGGCTTGATTCCTGAGTCGGTTCCTAATACAAGAAAAAAAAACAGCGCACAGACAGATGAAACCCTCCCCCCATGTGAGGTTGGGTTACAGTAAGACCTTTTTTTTTTTGATTTTTTTTTTTTTAAGACAAGGTCTCACTTTTGTAGTTCAGGCTGGCCTTGAGCTCACTATGTAGCGCAGGATAGCCTCAAACTCACAACAATCCTTCTGCTTCAGTCTCCTGAGTGCTGGGATTACAGGCATGAGCCACCATGCCCAGCACTGTAGTTGTGTGGTACTGATTGCTGGTGGACAGGAGCCACCACGCCCAGCATTGTGGTATGTGGTTATCAGGGATTGAACTCAGGACCGTACTGGCAAAGCAAACAGACAGTGCTGGAACCACTGTGCTAAATCTCCGGCCTTGTTCTTTTTTTTTTTTTTTTTTTTGGGCAATACTGGGTGTCTTACTTGAGCCCTTGTGCTTACAAGGTAGGCATGGTACCACTGAGCTAAATCCCTGGCCCAAGACTATTCTATTAATGATGAAATACCTCATAGTTCTATTATAAATTGCTGCTTTAATGAATAGAGTCAGCACATAAATTTATGTTAATACTCATTTGTTTTTTTATGCTAGTGAGTGCTTGTGAAAAAAGCACCCTCTTCTCATAAGATGGAGGAGTATTTGGCTAGGCATGATACCACACATCCGTAATCCCAGCAGTTTGGGAGTCTTGAGAAGAATTGCAAGTTTGAGCCCAAGCTGGGCGATTTAGTGTGATAGAAGACCTTCAAACAATAGCCCTGCTTCAGTACAGAAAGTCCTGGTTTGATCCCTAGTACCAAAACCCAAACAAAACAATGAAAGATTAGACACTTGGCAACCACAAAGGTATTGTCTTGGTGCTTACTACTGCAGAGTATCACCTTGGGTATGTCCAGGTTTCAGATCTGTTATGTTCTATGCTTTTATACAGAATTTATGATGATTGTATTATATGAAAATGTAGTAACCTTTTTGATTTCAGTTCTCTGGAGTTGAAATCTAATTTAAGTACCTAATGCTTTTGTAATTTAGTTGCAAAAGAAAAATGAAAATTCATTCAGTTATCTAAGTTACTCATACATTCATAATTGGCAAATGGTAAGGAAATTTATAATCATCTACATTTTATTTTATATTTTGTTAGTATTGGGGATTAAACTCAGACCTTTATGCTGAACTATATCCCCAGCCCTTTAAAAAATTTTTTTATTTTGAAATAGTCTCACTAAGTCACTGAGTCTCCCAGGTTGAGTTTGAGTTTACCATCTTTCTACTTTAGCCTCTTAGAGTGCTGGGATTAAAGATATGTGCCTCCATGCCCACCTTCTAATTTAAGTATATTGATAAATCATTACAAAATTGCAAAGGACTGATTAAACACAAGATGATTAATTTGAAATAATCATTTTGTTAATCATTTTTGTTATTCTTTGTTCCATGACTTTTATTTTTAAATATGTAATTGTTTAGACTGATTCCATAAACTTTATAGGGAAGCAGAGTTTTTAGAGTTCAGGAATTGATAAAGAGTTTGAAATTAATCTCATTTTAAATTTCAAAATGAAATTATTTCAGTTATGAAAACTATCATACATATGAGTCATAAAAATTATAAGAAACCAGAAAACAATAGTTTAAACAACCCAGGCCTATAATGTCACTTAAAAGAATATTTGGTGTTTATTACCTTTATATATTGCCTGTTGAAATACTTAGAAAAGCAATTTTCTGTGTGAAATTGATGTTCTGTTAGTGGGTAGTACAGCATTTTGTAATGTAGATACATCATAGATTACGGCAACTTCCTGTTCAGTGTAATTGCCAATATTTTCTTACTTTCCTTCTTCCTTTCTCTTTTCTTCTTCCTTCCCTTCCTCTCTCTCTCTTCTTCTTCTTCTTCTCTTTCTCTCTCTCTATCTTTCTTCCTTCCTTTTTTTCATTTTTGGCAATATTAAAATTGCTTTGATGAGGGCTGGGCCAGGGATTTAGTTCAGTGTCAAGCTGAAAGTTGTAAGTTTGATCCCTGGTACTGCAAAGCAAAAACTACTTTGATTAACTTGTTTGAATATTTTGTTTTCATTGTGCCATTATTTTCTTAGAATAAATTCTTAAGAGTGGGCCTATCAGGTGAGTGTTTTGTGTGCACACATGCCTGTAATTGAAACCAGAGTCTTACTTATAATAGCGAGCACATTGTCACCAAATTATGCTCTCATCTTCTGATCTGTGTGATTTTATGGTATTCTACAGTAGATTCAGCACCAGGGATATAGCTCAGTGGTTCCACGCCTGCCTTGCAAGTGCAAGATCCTAAGTTTGATCCCTGGTACCACCACACCAAAAAAAAAGACCGAGTATATAGGATGTCTATTTTAAAATCCTATAAACAGGGCCGGGGAGTTAGCTCAGTGGTTCCGGCGCCTGTCTTGCAAGCGCAAGAGCCCGGGTTCGATTCCCCGGTAACCACATAACAATACTGGGTGTGGAGACTCACACCCAGCAGCAACCAGTACCACAATCAGTACCAGTGCCGGGCGTGGTGGCTCACGCCTGTAATCCCAGCACTCGGGAGGCAGAGGCAGGAGGATTGCTGTGATGTGAGTTTGAGGCTGAGCTCAGGGCCAGCCTGAACCACAAAGGGAGACCCTGTCTCAAAAACAAAAACAAAAAAAACCAAAAACAAAACAAAACAAAAATCCTATAAACAGCTGGGTGTGGTAGTGCACACTTGTAATCCGAGCACTCAGGAGGCAGAAACAGGAGGATCACCACTACACTAATTTGAGGCCAGCCTAGGGTGCATATTGATTTCAAGACCAATCTTGACTATGAAGGGAGACTTTGTCTCAAAGAACAAAACAAAACAAAGCAACCCACCAAAACTCAGTAAATTACTATGAACTACATATTAGTGTCCAATTCCATATATGCAGGTATATATTGTAGATACATATACAAGCAGTATGGAATGTACAGTGACTGTAAAAAGTATTCTTAGAGTGAAAGACATTGCCATTAATCCTTTTCAGAATACTTCCTCTCACTTCACATGTATCCTAGCATTCTTGCCTCCTTTTTGAAGCAGTTCTGGGAGTCCTGTTTCATGAGTGTCTTTATGAGGTATTATAAAAATACACCTGCTGCTTGAAGTGCCATTCAGTAGAAAGACAGGTTCATAAAACCATTATGATAGATCCTTGTCCACATTACTCACTGGATTGGGCACTGTGCAACTTCTGGCTTTTGACTAAAGTCAAACTTACTGTGAGGGGTAAATGTTTTGAATTGATTTGGAATGTATGGGTAACTATCAAAGTGTACTGAAAACACTCACAAAAAGAGCACTTCTGGAACTGCTTCAGAAGTGGCAAGAAAGATGGAATAACCGTGTTTCAAGCTAGGGGGAATATTTTGAGGGCATTAATGGTGATTTGGTTTTGACTATAATAAATTAAAAAACATTCACTGTATTTTAAATCAACATTTTAAGTGTATTTATTTATTTTTGTTTGTTTATTTTTTTTGAGACAGGGTCTCCTTTGTAGTTAAAGGCTGTCCCTGAGCTCAGCCTCAAACTCACATCACAGCAATCCTCCTGCCTCTGCCTCCCGAGTGCTGGGATTACAGGCGTGAGCCACCACCCCCGTCACTGTGGTATGTGGTACTGGTTGCTGCTGGGCATGAGTCTCCACGCCCAGAATTGTATGTGGTTACTGGGGAATTGAACCCGGGCCCTTGTGCTTGCAAGACAGGCGCCGGAACCACTGAGCTAAATCCCCAGCCCTGTTTATTTATTTATGAATGACAGCTTTGCCATGTTGTTCACTCTGGCCTTTAACTTGTGATCCTTCTGCCTCCAATTTAAACTTTCTGTTCAAGATATAATGTACGGTATCACAATTAAATAGTTATATATGAGTAGCATACTGAGTAGCTGGGAATATAGGTATATACTGTGTCTAGCAAATTTCATATATTTCTAGTGATTTATCATCTTTTTTTTTTTTTTTTTTTTTTTAAATCAAGGTCTTGCTTTGGTCCTGGCTGGCCTGGAACTTCTACATAACACAGGCTGGCCTCAAACTTGAAATCTTCCTGCCTCAGCCTCTCAAGTTCTGGGATTATAGGTGTGTGCTGCTTATACCCAGCTATAATTTACCATCTTTAGCTTGCTCCAAGGAATCTAAAATAGTTGGGATTATTTGGAATAGATTTTTCTCAGGATTTCTCTCTACAGTTTAATTCTACGTAGAGGACAAATAAAAATGAGTTAGATGACAAAGCAGTACTTGAAACTAGTAGTCTCTAAACTTTTTGATTGCTTACTTTGTCAGTAAAAAAATTTTGAGTGCTGTTTTAATCCTTAATCTTTAGGTACTTAATTTATGAACAATATACATACAGAAATTGATTATTGTGTATAAGCTATATTCCAAGAAAATTAATAAAGATACACATTTTTTTCCTTTACTCCAGTGGAGCATCTTGAGTTCTCTCTCTCCTCCCCCCCACCTTTTTTTTTTTTTTTAAGGCTTTTTGAGACAGAGTCTTCCTTTGTAGTTGAGGCTGGCCCTGAGCTCAGCCTCCAACTCACATCACAGTAATCCTCCTGCCTCTGCCTCCCAGTGCTGGGATTACAGGCGTGAGCCACCACTCCCGGCACTGTGGTATATGGTACTGATGATTGCTGGTGGGCGTGAGTCTCCACACCCAGTATTATATGTGTTTAACCAGGATCAAACCCGGGTCCTTGTGCTTGCAAGACAGGCACGGAACCACTGAGCTAAATCCCCGGCCCCTTTTTTTTTTTTGGAGACAAAATTTTGCTGTGTAGTTCAGACTGGTTTTGCACTCATAGCTATCCTACCACAGCTTCCCAAATTCTGGCCACCTCACCTGGCCTTGGGTTCTCTTTGAGGTATGTTATACTTAGCTTTGGATACTATTGTTTTAGACTCTCACAATTTAATATGTTTTTATAGATGATTGTTTTTAGACATTTCACTAGTTTTATAAATGGTCCTGTTTAGTTGGATAATGTTAGTTTTTGAAGCATCCTACCCTCTTAAGAGTTGTTACATCTGCAGTAAGAGTGAACATAAACTTAAATCATAAGTTCAATATTTTTGTCTTTGTTGAGGTAGCTGAATTTGAAAGATATTACAATGTGTATATAAAATGTACTAATAAAACCAATTCAAAAAAAGAAAAAGACATCATAGAATAGCAAACAGTGTAAATAACTAGCCTATTCATCATTGATACATAGAGTATATTTGAAAAAAAATCTCTGCTGTATGAAAAGCAGTTTAGTTACAGTATTCCTTTTGGGTTTTGTTTTTGTTTTGAGATAATCTTGCTAAGTTGCCTAGGCAGGGCTTGAGTCTGGCTGTTTTTCTTCCTTAGCCTCCCAGAGTGCTAGTGTTACAGGCATGTGCTTATCATGCTTGGCTAATACACCCCTATGTTTTAAGTGATTAGGTTGTAGAGTCTCAGCGAGGGGATGATTAATTGCCAGTTGCTTTCCTTTACTTGCAAAGTACCACAATTAACCTGTCACTCTAATTCCGTTTGGAAGAGCCTGAGTTTATAACATTTTTAAAATGATTTTTTGGACTGAAACTTCCCATGATGAATGTTAGATTAAATGATAAGTTTCTACATTTGTATAAGTCACTTTTAACTTTTACTTCTTACCCCATAAGTTATGAAATCAGGAAATAGTGTTTTGGTGTTTCTCTCTTTCTGCATCATGGGGAACTTACTTTCAATTATTTTGTATAGGTCACTGTCAGAGGAAGATAATATTGAAATCTTTTGAGATTGTGAAAAGAGATTATAGCTAGACATGGCGGCACACGCCTGTAGTCCCAGCAGTTGGGAGGTTGAAATGAGAGTTTCCTCACAAGAGGCCAGCAGGCCAGTGTAGGCCATTTAGTGAGTTCAAGGCCAGTCGGAACTATGTTATATAGCACGGCCCTTTCTCAACACCCCCCCCCCAAACAGAGAAGAGATTATATTAAGCAACTTATTTTTTGTCAATTAAAAGAATATATTGAAGATGATATATATAAATTTTCTAGTGCTTTGAACAAAAGGCAAGGTATTCTTTTTCCTTATGTAGCATGGTTTATAAGACACTTTCACATAGATTTTCTTAGATTCCCATAAGGATTTGAGACTGTCATTTTTCAAGGATGTTGTCACTTGTTTGAGATTACATGTCTAAGATTTGGCATCATATTTAAAGAGTAGACTGCAAAAGTTTGGACTGATTGCTGTTTTTTTCCTTTACTGCCTACTACTTTATATACTGCCTGATACAGAAAAAACAAGCTGTTAATATTCATGAACTTTTTAAACTCGTGTTTACTCATGCAAGTAAATTAGTGTTTTAAAAACAGCGCTTAAGTTACCTGTAGTTAGATTATTCCTTCATGTTTTGTGTAGAGAATTGTTCCTTCATATTTTGGGCAGAGAAATTCTCTGTGAAGGAGGTCATTAATTTTAGATTAACCATTTAGATATCTCTTTTCTTTACTTTCTTTTTTGTTGTTGTTGTGGTACTAGGGATTAAATTTGGGCCCCTGTGCTTCCAAGGCAGGTACAGTACCTGAGCTTTATAGTACTTGAGCTAGTATTTCTCCCTGTCCTGCATGGCTTAAAATCCTGTTTGGCAAGTGAATTGTTATATATGGGAACAACTTTGAAGGTACATAAATGAAAATATTAGTTATGATTAATTTTTGTTTGGGATAATGTGATTTTCCTGCTTCATATTTGTGGTTACTCAGTTTTTTCAGTATTATCTTTTTTCTTTCTTTCTTTCTTTTTTTTTTTTGGTACCAGGAATTCAACTCAGGGCCTCAAGATCGAGATCGCTAGGCAGGCACTGTGGTCTTACACCAGCAGGAGGCAAGGGATCAAACTCAGGACCTTCTTGCACTTACTGACAGGTTCTTGGTCTGTAGTCCAAGCTGGCCTTGAACTTACTGTGCATTCTAGACTGGCATTGAACTCATGGCTGTCCTCCTGTTTCAGCGTCCAGAGTGCTAGGATTACAGGCATGCACTACCATGACCAGCTCAGTGTGACTTTTATAGTGAAGGAAAAGTTCAATTTAAAGGTTTTTTTTTATTGGATGTCTTATGAAAGGTTAAGTAACAGTTACCACTGACAAAGTGAATGTTTAACTGGCTTCAGTTCCTAAGCGGAATGGCAGCTGTAGGAGGTGGTATGGGAGGAATGGGGCAGGAAAGCTGATTTGAGCTTTCTCATAAGCTCTGCTGTGAATGAAGCTAGTCTGGGTTTTGATCACAGATCAATACAGGGGTTTTCTGTTTTTTTTTTTTTTTTTTTAACCTAATATGCTCATTAAAAATTAAGAACAATACTTTAAAAACAAGTTCTCTGAACTGTCCACACAGTTGTACAGCCTAAACTTCTAGTTTTGCTGACTTACTAAATAGACTTGCGCAAATTCTGTAGCTCTTTGTGTGTGCATGTGCATTGATTTTATTTTACTTTTATTGTGTTTTTTTTGAGACAGGGTTTTGCTTTGTAGTTCAGGCTTGCCCTGAACTCACTATGTAGCCCAGGCTAGCCTTAAACTCATAGCAGTCCTCCTGCCTCTGCATACCAAGTGCTGGGATTGCAGGCATGAGCCACCATGCTCGGCATTGCGGTTATGTGATTATCAGTGCTGGGCTTACAGGTGTGAGTCACCATGCCCTGCATTGTGGTATGTAGTTACCCGGGATCGAACTCGGGACCTTGTGTTTGCCAGGCAGGCGCCTGAACTGCTGAGCTAAATCCCGAGTCCTGCTCATTTATTTTAAATGCTAAGTAGTGTTACTACAATTTAGTACCATTTTGTAAATGTAGCCTGAGTTGGAGGATATTTAGGCAAACAATTTTAAGAAAATACAGTGAAAAGAAAAGACAATATAATCTCATTGGAGTTGGGAGCTGAGTAACTTTTAAGTTGATATACTTAGCTAGTAGTATTTAGAAAGATCTATGTAGTATATCCTTTAGAGTTTAGGTGATTAGTCAGCTTTTGCTGTTAGTTTACTGCATATTATAGTAGCCTTGGATGCTGGTGTGTGAATGGCTGACATATTCAAAAGATTAAATTTCTGTGTTAAGATATTTGTGATTATCTGCC
The DNA here is from genome assembly GCA_004026965.1 of Petromus typicus. NCBI lineage: Eukaryota > Metazoa > Chordata > Mammalia > Rodentia > Petromuridae > Petromus > Petromus typicus. Next base: position 3,754 of record PVIR01028658.1, on the reverse strand, counting down.
TTTACTTTCTTATTTGAAAGACTTAAGATTAAAGTTGAAGTAGTTGAGGTAATAATAGTAGGTATTGTCTTTTTTAATAGGAAATTTTATAGTAAAGAATAATAGGCTTGTAACAATCCATTTTAGAAGTCTGTAAAACCTGAGTTCTTCTTTCCTTCAATTCCACATCCTTGGTTTATTTTCTTAAGTTTGTAAAATTTAAATATTTCAAAAATCGGGAGAATAACAAAACTAAGACCTAATTTTGTAAATGTTGACTTAGTAGCTGTTCAGTATCTTAGCAGATTTGCTTCTATTCTTGTATGTAGGGTCAAAGTTAAAGAATATGGCTTTAAGAGAATCGTGGTCTGAAATCTTTCTGTGACGTGTACTTTTTCCCCCTTTTTCTTACTTTTCTTAAAAATAAGCTATTCAAACTTTACTTACCAGAGACTAATACATTTAAGACATGAGTCTCTTTATTTTCTTCTACTAAAAGTGACTGAAAATTTCTCTTAGAAATTTTATTGGAGGGAGAGAAGTTGTTGGCTGTTTCCCTTTAAAGAAATTAATGTCTTGGATTTTTTATTGCTTGAGAAATAGTTTGGTTCAAGAGTGATTTATGGTTTATTTCTTAAATTTATCTTATTTGTAAGAAGAAAAATTGAAGTGCATGAGAAAGAACCAGTGCAGAAGAGAATATATTATATGATTCCATTTCTTTTCTTTTTTTTGAGACAGGGTCTCACTTTTGTAGTTTAGGCTGGTCTCAAACTCCACAATCCTCCTGCCTCTGCCTTCTGAGTGCTGAGTGCTGGGATTACAGGTGTGAGCCACTACGCCCAGCACTGTGGTATGTGGTAAGGCAGGCACCAGAACCACTGAGCTAAATCCCCAGCCCTCCATTTTTTTAAAAAAATAAATTTTATCCTGTTTACCCCAAACCTCTCCTCTCTTTATTACAGCTTTGTTTCTTTTTTCCATTTTTACTTTCTTGTCCCTTCCTTATTTTGTCTCTCTTTCCTCCCTTGTTCCCCTTCCTGTTTTAATTCTTTCTTCCCATTTCCTAATGTCCATTATACATCTCAGCCCTTATTTCCACATTCAATTTCTCACACCAGGGAAATGGTATGGTATTTAAACATGTATGACTGATTTATTTCACTTAAGAGTGTGGTCTCAAGGTCCACTCATTTAGCTATAAATATGTGAAGCCTGTCCATCGTTATAGCTGGGTAGTACTACATTGTATAAAAATATCCACATTATCTTTATCCATTTGTCAGTTGGTGGGTATTTGGGCTATTTCCAAGAGTTAGCTATTACAAATTGTGATGCTATAAACATGAATGCACATATGTCACTACATTTTGATGCTTTTAGTTCTTTGGGGAAGATACCAAGAAAGGTGTAGCTGGGTCAAATGGAACTTTGGGTTTTAGTTTTTTGAGAAATCTACGCTGATTTCTACAGTGTTTACAGAAGTCTACACTTCTACCAGCAGTGGAGAAGGGTTCCTTTTTCCCTGTAGCCCCTCCAGCATTTGTTATTGTTGATTTCTTTCTTTCTTTCTTTCTTTTTGAGACAGGGTCTTGCTTTGTAGTTCAGGCTGTCCCTGAGCTCAGCCTCCAACTCACATCACAGCAATCCTCCTGCCTCTGCCTCCCGAGTGCTGGGATTACAGGCGTGAGCCACCACGCCAGCACTGTGGTATATAGTACTGGTTGCTGCTGGGTGTGAGCCTTCATGCCCAGTATTGTATGTGGTTAACCAGGGATCGAAACCAGGTCCTTGCACTTGCAAGACAGGCGCCAGAACCACTGAGCCAAATCCCGGGCGCCTGGATCTTGCTTCTTGATCCATTCTGCCAGCCAGTTTTTTTTGATTGGTGAATTGAGACTATTAACATTGCTATTTATAACTGATATGTATTGTCCTATCTCTGCCATATTATTTTCCTGTTGTTGGCTTCTTTCTTTCCTTTTCTATTTACTTTCTTGCCTTACATGATGGATTCATTCTGTTGGGGTTCCGGCAGTTGTAATCCTTATTGTCTCTTTCTAGAATATCTTTCAGAACACTTTGGAGTGTTGGTTTGATGGTCATGAATTTCTTCAGGTGTTCTTTGTCATGGAAGCATCATATTTCTTCTCCATCAGTTTGGAGGATGAATTTGCAAGGTACATCAATATGGGTTGATGGTTATTTTTCGTCACGGCTTGAAAAACTTTACTCCAAGCTCGTCTTGACTTGAGAATTTGTGTTGAGGAGTCTGCTGTGATTCTGATGGGCTTTCCTTCATAGGTTGTTTCTTTTCTCTAACAGCTTTTAGTATTCTGTCCTTATGTTGAATTTCTGGAATCATGACTATTATATGCTTTGGGAAGATTTTTTTCTACCATGACTAAGAAGAGTCCTCTGTGCCTTACTTATCTTTAAAATTCTTTTTCCTTGTTTGGGAAGTTTTCTGTCATTACTTCTGAGAATAGAATTTTTGTGTCATTTGCACTATGTCCTACTTTTTCTTTGATCAGTCTTTTTTATTTTGTGGTACCAAGGAGGACCTTGGGTAGTGCATAATCTCAGCCAGTCCACCTCTTTAGTTCATCTCAAGGTCAGGCTGGTTACTGGCTGTGAGGCTGGAACCTGTGTGTCTTCTGCTGGTTTGAACTCCGCTCTCTGGACTTCTGCTGACTTGAACTCAGCTCCTGTACCAAATCATTGGAAACCACTAGATCGAGTCTGCCCGCAGTTGTTCTGAGTTCCAAGCTTAGTATGTCCCTCTCCAAGATGGCTACCACCCTCTCCAGGGTTAAGTGTGAATCTGGATAACTCACTGGCCGCTGCATTCCAGTTTGTCCACTGTTCTGTTTTACTGGTGTGTTTTTCTGAGGTGGGCTCCTGAGTTTCCAGCAATCACTTCGCATCAGCAGTTTTGACCTACCATTCCTTCAGTAGAGGCTGGGTTCCGGGAGAGAGCATGCTTAGCATCTCCCTTCTCTTCATTAAAGTTTCTGTCTTCACTCTACCTGTAGACTCCAGTTCTCACCTCAAATCCTACGACCTGGAGACCCACTTCCCTCCTCTTTCTCGAACTCTTTGTGCTGCTATATTTCAGTGTAAGGACACCAAATCTCGGGGAAGTCCTTTCTGTGCTGATCACCTTTGTTATCTTCCCCTGGAAATTCTGTATGATTCCTTTTCTATAGTTTAAAAAATAGACAAAACTAAAACATGAGAATGGAAATCAGAATGATTGTCATTGGTGGTGATGACAAAGATTGTAGGGGTGCTAGTAATGTTCTGTGATTTGATCTGGTTTGTTGATTTTGTGGTTGTATTTAGTTTATGAGGGATCATTAGGGGTAGAGATTTAGCTCAGTGCTCCCTACCTGGCTTGCAAGTGCAAGGTCCTGAGTTTGATTTCTAGTATGGGGTGACGGAGGAGAATCATTGTGACTTGTGCCTTTTTCTACTCCTCCCTTAGCTCTCTCTCTCTCCCTCTCTGTATGTATGATACACTTCATTTAAAAACTTTTGTCTCCTCACAGTTGTTTTTTCTTTTCTTCTTAGATTTTTGTTGTTGAGACAGTTTCGCTTTGTAGTTCTGGCTGATCCTGAACTCACTATGTAGCCTATGCTAGCGTTGAACTCGAGGCAGTTCTTCTGTCTCTGCCTTCTGAGTGCTGGGATTATAAGCATGAGCCATCACACCCGGCATTTTGGGTTTTTTCTTTTTCTGTTTTTTTTTTTTTGAGACAGGGTCTCGCTTTGT
>PVIR01028657.1:0-21761 GCA_004026965.1 Petromus typicus | reverse complement strand
ATAAATAGAAGAATAAAATACAGGAGAGTTGACAGAAAAGAGGAAGGCAGAGTTTTGGAGACAAGGAAGGGGATCAAGGAAAGAAAGGAAGGAAACGGGTAGGGAGGGACAGAGAGAGGACTAAGAATGATCCCAATGTGATATACACACGTACCCATTTCCCAAAATGAATGCCAATATTATCTCAAATATATATCAATAAATGCTTCAAAATAATTCATCTATGATGGCATAAATGCAGAGATGTAGTTAATGAAAGACATTCTACATTGAAAACTCCAAAGCATTATTGAAAGTAAAGAAATTCTAAACAGAGAGAACAAATTTATGGATTAAATGGCCTAATATTGGTTTTGACATGGTTGTTTTTTTTGTTTTATGCAACACTCAGGCTTGAAGCTAGGGCCTCAGGCATGCTAGGCCAGAACTTTCCCACCGAATCACACTCCTAGCCAGAGCTTTGTGAGGTGACAACTTCCCCCCTTTTAGATTACAGATCCAGGACAAATCCAATCAAAATCTCAGCAGGATTTTCCATAGAAGCCAATAAACCTGTTCTCAAAAAAATGAATACAGAAATGCAGAGAACCTATAATAGCCAAAGCAATTCTGAAAAAGAAGTTCAAAGATGGAGGATTCACACTACCTATTTTCAAGAATTATGCAGCTGCAGCAGCATGATGGTATGAAGTGGCGTTAGGACAAATCAATATTAATTTGACACAGACATCAAAGCAATTCAACAGGGAAAGGAGAGTTTTTTCAACACTGTTAATTTGTTATCTGGACATCTGAATGGAAAATAATCACCCTTAACTCCTACCCCACACCATATACAAAAGTTAATTTGAAGTAGATAAGAGACTTTAATATAAAAACTAAAATGATTGTGTTTCTGGAATTTAAAAGATTATATTTATCAACTTGAGATAGGTAAAGTTTTTTGGTTGTTAAAAAAATCAATACCTTGGACTTCATAAAAATTTAAAATTTCTGCTTTTTGTTTTGTTTTGTTTTGTTTTGAGATAGAGTCTCGCTTTGTAGTTCAAACTGGTCCTGAATTCAGACTCAAACTCAGCAATCCTGCCTCTGCCTCCCAGTGCTGGGATTACAGATGTGAGCCACCACACCTGGCACTGTGGTATGTGGTACTGATTGCTGGTAGGCATAAGTCACTATGCCCGGCACTGTTGTATGTGATTACCGGGGATTTAACCCGGGCCCTTGCACTTGCAAGGCAGGTGCCAGAACCACTAAGCTAAATCCTTGGAGCAAACTTCTGCTTTTCTGAATAATATGATTAAGAAAAATGAAAAAAAAAACAAAAACCCAAACCAAATAAAAAATAGAAAAATCTTTTTTTTTTAGGTTTTTTGAGACAGGGTCTCACTTTGTGGTTCAGGCTGGCCCTGAGCTCAGCCTCAAACTCACATCACAGCAATCCTCCTGCCTCTGCCTCCCGAGTGCTGGGATTACAGGCGTGAGCCACCACGCCCGGCACTGTGGTGTGTGGTACTGATTGCTGCTGGGCGTGAGTCTCCACACCCAGTATTGTATGTGGATACTGGGGAATTGAACCCGGGCCCTTGTGCTTGCAAGACAGACGCCGGAACCGCTAAGCTAACTCCCCAGCCCCAAAAATAGAAAATTTGATAGGAACTTATGTCCATAATTTGTGGTATGATCAAAAAGATGGTTAATATTTAATTTTTTAAAAAAATTATGACAGTAAAAAGCACATCACCATTAATCCCTTAAAAATCCTCCCTCATTTCAACTCCCATAGTGCCTCCTTCATGCCACTCTCTTACAGTTGGACGTTCTCTTCTGTGTCTTTAATTGCATTGCGATGGCTCCCTTGTCTTGAATCAATTAAAAACACTCACCTTTCACAGTCATTCTGACTTGGGGAACAGCCAGAAGTTGCATGGCACCAGGGCCAGTGAATAAGGTGGATGAGGACACAGAGAAATGTTCTCAGGAGCCCGTCAGCCTTTCTGTGCGATGGCACTCGGCAGCAGCCTTCAGTGTATTTTGGGTCAAACATCGGAAAGATGCTCACAAAAAGGACTTCCACGAAGCACTTCGGAAAGTGGCAAGAGTGACGGGATGAGTGTGTTCAAAGTATGGTGAGTATTTTGAGTGGGGTTAGTGCAATATATCTATTATAATCAACTTTCAAAATGTAAATGCTCACCATACATTTTGATCATACCACAGATATGAAAAAATTCTTACAATTCAATAAGATGATATGAAGCCTAGTTTTTTAATCGAGGCAAGAAGTTTAAACACACCAAACAGAGACATAGAAGTAGTAAATAAGCACATGAAAAGACAGTCAATATCAATATTTACAAATTAAAACTATGAGGGCCGGGGATTTGGCTCAGTGGTTCTGGCGCCTGTCTTGCAAGTGCAAGGACCCAGGTTCGTTCCCCGGTAGCCACGTACAATACTGGGTGTGGAGACTCACCCCAGCAGCAACCAGTACCACATACCACAGTGCTGGGCATGGTGGCTCACGCCTGTAATCCCAGCACTCAGGAGGCAGAGGCAGGAGGATTGCTGTGATGTGAGTTGGAGGCTGAGCTCAGGGCCAGCCTGAACTACAAAGCGAGACCCTGTCTCAAAAAAAAAAAAACCAAAAAAAACCAAAAAACAAATTAAAACTATGATAAAATATCAATACCTACCATGTAAAAGAACAAAGTTTATACAAGTTGACAATAACAAATGTTGCAAGGATGTAGAACTCGTACATTGCTCATGAGAGTATGAAATAGTCTACTCGTGGAAAGCATTGCTAGTTTCTCTTATAGTCAGATAGACATCTAGTCTATGGACCAATGATTCTATTCCTACTTACACAAAAGAAATGAAAACTTATGTCCACACAAGGACTGCTACACAAAGCGATCTAAGGGAGCCGGAGATTGAGCCCAGTGGCTCTAGTACTTGCCTTGCCAAGTGCAAGGTCCCAAGTTACACCCCCTATACCAAAAAAAAAAAAAAAAAAAAAGGTTCCAAGCAACTTTATTCACAGTAGTCAAATTCTTGAAAGAATCCTAGGTGAACTGATAGAGAGAGAGTCAGAGTCATACACAGAGCACAGCTCAGCACAAGGGAATAAAGTGCTGACATCCAACATGCATGGATTTTAAAACAGTATCTTCTGAAGGAATTCTTGTACTGAATGGCATATCCTATACTATTCTGTTTATTTGAAGTTCTAGCCCAGGCCCTGCTAATCTCTGCCAAGAGAACGCAAGCCAGTGACTGGGGGCAGGCAGGAGGTGGGTGATGGGGACCGACCAGAAAGGAGTGAAGGAAGTTTGTCTTTTTGAGGTGATGAAAACATGCTATGTTTGACAATGCTGGGGTTTCATGGTTTTCTCCATTTGTTACATTTCAGAAAATTGTTTATTTAAGATCTGTGCAATTCACTAAATTATACTTTAGAAGGAGGGGAGAAAAAAAATCTATTATTTGACCACTGAAAATAGCTGCTATTTAGTTAAAACTGTTTGCTTAGAAGGTTCACTGGGACAGCTGCAAAGTCCCCGAGAAAGCTGGATAAAAGTTCATCTACCAGGCTAGGGCACTAACCAAATACCAAAGTCTCCTCTGGAGAAGCTACCACGAATCGTACTGTACTGAAACAGACAGACAACTGCCCTGGCTTCAACCTTTAATTAAAGACTCTGAGTTGGTTAGGAGACATACTCGGTACTCAGGTCTGGGCACAATGGCACCCAACTACTTGGAAGGCTGAGGCAGAAGAATTGAAAATTCAAGGCCAGCCTGGGCAACTTGGTGAGATTCTGTCTCAAAATAATAAAATGGGGTTGAGGGGATAGTTCATTGGAAGGCCCTGGCTCCAATCTCCAGCACTGAGGAGGAGAGAGACACAGACAAACCGAGACAGACACCCTGACTCAGAACCCGGTCCATGAGCTGTCCAGAGCGCCTGTCTGTCAGCTTTGGAGAGCTCTCAATCCAGATCTTACAAAACAGCCTTCTTGGGGGTGAAAACACCTGCACATAAGCCACCATGCAGAGGCTTGTGGTCTGTGGTTTTTGCTCTCTTTGCAAATGGAGACACCAAAGTGGGTCTGGTTTACATTAAGCTCAGTTGCAATGAAGAGAACCAGAACTATAAGGTCTGAACTACTGAAGGAGGCAGAGGCAGGTGAGACTAAGGTCCTCAGACACTCACAGCTCTTTGAAGACTCTCCAGTTTGGTTTTTTATTGCTATCTGCCATGGAAACATACAGTTAAGAAAACTCATTGTTTCTTTCTCCCAAATTACACAAACATTTGCACCTACAGGGCTTGAACTAAAGGTAGTAAAAAAAACCCAGGAGCCATGGCTCAGTGCTTAAATGCTGGTCTTTTTGGATGAGCACAGACCTGGAATAACACTCCTTGGCTCATGCCACGTAGCATGACTGGATGGTGACCTCCTATTTTCAGGTAACATACTAAATACCCACGAGTTACTCTTCTGCATCTAGTGTTCATTATTTCCTTGCTAAGGCTTTGCTGATTTAGCCAATGGAAGCAAGACAGAGAGAGTTTCGTAAAACTCTCAACACTTCTCCTACCACACACCCCATTTAGAATGCAAACAGATGCTGTCTGCAAGCCAGAGCCGGTGGCTCGAGACCCACCTCGATTACCAAGCAGCCACCGGCAGGGGCTTTACAACCTGCGAGCCTGATTTATGTTCCTCAGTAAGAGAAAAGATGTAAGTCCCTTTGAAGGAAGTATACCTAACATATATCACAATATTTATTTTTGGTGGCGTAATGGATCAGTCTTCCTGGAAAGCTAAAGAAAAAGGCATTTCTTGAACTTAGATGTAAATCAGTCACTCTGAAAACCACAGGGGAATCTATATTTTCACCCCCCTGCTAACTGTACTGTGAAATGAGCAGCTGACTTTTCAAAGTCACCGTTGTATTTGTTTCCTACCCTAACACTAAAGACACAGTTAAGGATGTGAGGCCTGAGAAGCGATTGCTCCCGGAATGCCTCATTCCCCAAAATGATGGTGTGACTCAAAATGAAAGCAGAAAGCCAAGCAACCTGCAGGTGTCGAGCTGTACAGCTGGTGGGGACGTGTTCTAAGCTTTGCTCTAACCGCAGCACTCAGATCCAACGAGACAGGAGGGGGGTGTGACTGGGCTGAGGATGTAAGGGTCTCCCGAGGGACCTGCCCAGCTATTAGAGCTAGTTGCCATTCATGTTAAATGTATTACGGAGCTGGGTGGGAGGGAACGAAAGAAAATCAAGTACAGAGGAGGGAAAAGGGGATCTTCAGTGGGTCTGCAGCTCAGATCTCTGAGGGGAAGCTATTTAAACCAGGGCTGTTCCTAATATTAATTATGATAAACATTTCACAGGCTCTGATGCACATGCTGCAAAGAACACAACACCTTTTAATTTTCCTACCTGTCCCTGGTACCGGTGAGGATAAATCAGATATACAAAGAAACCACACGTGACTAACGAAGCTACCTGCTAATGAGAAGCAAAGATTGCCTGCCAAGATGACTTAGCCAGACACCGTCACATATCAGCCCAGCAAGATCCTAGAGGCCTGACTTGGCTGCCACAGAGGGCCAGCACTGGGCACTCCCTGCCAAGTCACATGAACGGCAGCACAACTCAGGAGATCCTCCAGATGCCTGCTTCTCAGGCGTGAAAGATTTTACTCACACACACCAAAACAGCCTAGCCTTCGGAAGTGACTGCAACTTCGAAAGTGCCCCCTGGGTCACTGGGCTCCTGAGTCCCTGAACCTGAGGCTGTCGCTGAGCCTGCTTAGAATTTCATCCACTCTGGCCTGGGATTTAGCTCAGTGGTTCCAGCACCTGTCTTGCAAGTGGAAGGACCCGGGTTTGATCCCCGGTAACCACATACAATACTGGGTGTGGAGAATCACGCTCAGCAGCAATCAGCAACACATACCACAGTGCCGGGCGGGCGTGGTAGCTCACGCCTGTAATCCCAGCACTCGGGAGGCAGAGGCAGGAGGATTGCTGATGTGAGATTGAGGCTGAGCTCAAGGCCAGCCTGAACCACAAAGCGAGACCCTGTCTCACAAAAAAAAAAAAAAAAAGAATTTCATCCACCCTGAGGAAAATGACTCAGTTTCTGCTACCAGCAACTTCAACTCAGTTTATAGATCTTTAATGTAGCTACGCATTCAAACATGTGGGCTCCGACTTCATGTCAGATCACAGCAGAGTGCCTTTCTGGGCCGTAGGGCACATCCGTGAACAAAACAATAAACAAACAGTGGTGGGGAAGAGAGATAATACCCCCATGGTGTCTCGTGGTTTCACCATGAAGGTGGAGGCCCAGTGATAAACAAGTCCCCCTTTAAGGTCAGAGTAGATGGCCTTGATCCCAGGTTGGATTTTTGGAGGACTACTACATGTGTGGTGCACGAGAATTCTGGGCTGAGAAGAGGGTGAAGGTGGTGAAATGAATTCACGTATTTCGTGCTCAGCCCAGACTCCAGAATGTGGCTACATCTAACCAGAGCAATGCCCCTTTCTGCAGATCACCCAGTAGCAGCATACGGGCTGGGCAGCCCCACCACCAATACCCTATACTCACAGCCCCAGACTACCAAATTCCCTTTAACAAAAACCCCTTCACTGAAAGGTCCACTGAGGTTCCCTGTATCAGCAACCAACTATCTTCAGCTAGAGCCAGTCAGTGAGAATTATTTTGTTAAGATGTAGCCCAATAAGCTGTACATTCACAATGTAGGTCATGTCTGAGAAAAGTCTGAACTTGGATCGCTAAGAAATCTGTATATGGGCGAAGGCCCCATTCCCTCTACGATCTTCAGATCGGAAAAGGAAGGCCACCTACAAGCCTTCGCCCTTTCCATTCTGCTCATGACCTTTACACTATGTGAACCCAGCTGAGGATCTGTCCGGTTCCATCTCCAAAGTTCATGTGTCTGCGAAGAATAGTCAACGGATAAATATCTAGTCATGGGTAGCACAAGGCACACAACAGTGAACAACGCTGGCATTAACAACACCATTATACCACTGTCCTTGACTTTACAGAACAGAGGAAGTCCAGCTGCTAAGCAGTTCCAGACCACACTGGCCATTCCCTTCGGAGGCTGTTCTGGAGCCCAAGTGTCCACAGCTGGCTGCTTGCTTTTCTCACACTTCTTTCCCATTTTACAGGACGGTCCAAGAAGGACCTCGCCCAACGACAGAGAGTTGACAGCTGAGCTGAGACCACAATGCACGTTCTCTGGACCTCCCCTCTCTACCTCTTTGCTTTCTCCAAGGTTCTAAAAAGTGAAGGGAAGGGGATGGTTGGTTCTAGTGAGAGTTATTTCCTGATGCATGTACACCCACAACCTGCAGCTTCAACCCATCTTATCAGCACAGACCTCCTGCCCACGTCCCTCTCTCAGACTATAATGCTCATAAATATACTCTGTTGATAGAGTCGAGGTGTCCAGTTTCTATTCACTCTCCTTTATCAGCCTCTCTGACTCTGTCTCGATATTTATTTTCACTTTAAAAACCTCATCTTATAAGAACATGGCCCTTTGTATCTGATTTTAGAACTCCCTCCGCTCCTTGGCTCTGATCAATCCATGTCTGGAAAGAAACAAACCAGAAATGAATGCCACGGTCCCTTTTGTGAAAACAGCCACCTTTCCAAAATGATCTTCCCCTAGGCGTAACAGAGAGAAATTTAAACAAGACAGAAATAAAGCCGCCCACAGAAGAAGCTCTATGCCTTCCTTACCATCCGCGATGGGAACCCTGTGTGAGCATCGAAGCCAGCAACTCTGCCCCACCTTTTTCAGGTCCGAGAAGCCTGAGGACAAATCGGGCTTCAAAACATAGCAACGCACATGAACCAGCCCCTCCGCACTGACACACGGACAATCAAGACAGGAAGTGAGGGCAGACTGCTGCACACCAGCTGCAGGTAAACGCGAGCCTCCTGCCGCTTCGGGGTCACAGAGGAAGATCCAGACCTGCCACACAGGCAGATCCAGAGGACTGGCAATGAACGTGGACCCCTCCCATCAGTCATTTACACCCATCTGCTACCAGCCCAGCCTCTGTTGGCAGAGGAGGCTCCTTTAGAGAGAGAGGGAGGATTGAGCTCCCCACAACCAGTCTATCCTTCCTGCCGTGGCTCCAAACCCAGACTTTCAGAAATGGGTCACAGGCACCTCTTCTGAGGAAGACTGCAGTTAATTCTTAATCCTCTGGAAAATCTGAGGGCAGCGCTGTAGATCCCATGGAAAACTGTACACAGGCAGTTGCTATACAATTTCACTCAGAGCTGTGTCCTCCTAGGAGGTCCAGAGAGCAGAAAGAGCTCAGAACCTCGGAGGAATCTTTGAGAAAGGCAGCTGTGGGAGGTCCAGGTGAACTGTGTACCACACACAGTTCGCTGATAGAAAGAGGAGAGAAATAGTGCTTCTTAGCTACTCAAAGTTTCAGCCCTCGACTGACCTTTGAGGTTTCAACAAGAATTTTAAAACTAAGAGCCAACTACGCAGGCACACACGTACACTAAGGACTCAACTTCCTGCGGATTCCTATCTTGACCTCAGAAAAACGTCGCTATCACTAGTTGAGATAACCTCAAACAGGGCGCAGCACAGCGTAGCTGAGTAAGAGCACAGATAAATGGGGGAGGGGTAGGCACTGGGAAGGAGGAAAGTTCGGATGAGGGGAAAGGCACGGCCAAGTTTTCCACCAGTTCTGTGTATATCTTGGCAGGAAAATGCTGACCTTTGCTGCCTGCTGTCCCTAGAAATCAGGGCAGACCTGCTTGTGGGCTCCCTGGCTGTAAATAAAGCAAGAGGTCTAGACTGGAGCAGCTCTTTCTTTCTGGGTCCACGGGGGAGGGGAGAGCATCCTCTGGTTTCCTGGGAGGAGACCCTGGCCCATTACTTGTCCGCAGCCCCCTGGTGGCCTGGGGGTGTCACTGCAGCCCCCTCTGCATTGCCGGGCACATACTTCATGTAGGGTGTTTTTAACAGTGATGGAGTAGAACAGGCCCTAGTGGCCACCTGGCAACTGTCTTCCACACACTGTAAGGCTGCGTTTGTTTTGGATTTCTTAAACCAAGACTCAGACTAAAGTGATCCTTCTAAATTCCTCCCTGGTACAATCCCCTCAGGGAACCAGTCCAAGATCTGGTTCATTAAGCCAATAACCTCAGAGCTTCTATAACATTTCCCCCGTTTTATCGATCACTCCCTCCCATATCACATGTGATTATGTACAACAGTTCCAAAGCTCAACAGGAACACCAGGAATGAACAACATCTCTGGTCTGTACAGTGCTGACTAGATTATTAAATATTTGCAGGACACCAAATACCCCTCACATCATCGGTTTCTGAGCAGCAAGAAATCAAGACCTAAAAACACACAGTGGCAAAGGGTATCCCCGTGGCTCCTGGACCTACATTTGCAGAGGGCCTCTGTTAAGGAACCTGAATTCCACTTTCACCAGCAACTTTACCAAGGGGAGCAGTGGAGCCTATCTGGGCTGGGGACTGGCCAGGAAAGACTAGTCTGAGAGTGTGGGAAGTTAACTGGTCCAGGGGTTCAGCCACTATGCCAGGAAGTGAGGATGATCACCTGAACCCCTGGCGAGAAAGTGTGCAGGGAGGGAAGATGGGAAGTTTGGGGAGAGAAGAGGGGCTGCCGTGTGTCTGGGGGAGCCCACAGTAGACCAGAGACCAGGAAGGGCTGGGCTCAGGGAAATGCACGGGAGCACAAGGTCTTTGCCCAGGGCGGGAGTTCCAGGCAGGTAGCTTACCTCCTTGATTTTCTCCCGCCGGGCTCGCACTCGGCTCTGGGGCTCCTTTCTTTCATCTGTCCTGGTCCCCAGAACCGGATGTCGGAGGCGACTCCGGAACGCGTTGAAGTCAAAGCTGAATGGGATGCTCTCCTCGCCCGGTCTGGGGGCCGCAACGCCACTGCCCCGCGCCACCGTGGCTTCCTCCCGGGGTCCGGTGGGGCGAGTGTGCCGAAGCCATCCCTTCCTGCGGCGAGAACCTGTCCGGCTGCTGGGATCATCTTCGCCCGGGGCCGGTGCTGCAGGGGCCGGGTTAGGGGGTGGCTCCTGCTCATGGGCCGGAGGGTGGCCCGCGACTTCGGCCATCGCCTCCAGGCCAGGCTGCTGGGTTCGGGACGCCAGGAAGAGGCGCTTGAGGCGGGAAGAGTGGGGCAGCAGGAAGAGGGCCCCAAAGCACAAGGTGACGAGGCCCGAGAGGAAGAGAAGGAAAAGGAACTTCTGCGGCAGCCGCAGCCCCCACGGGGAGGCCGGGACGAATCCCGGCACTTTCCTCATGTGCATCGTGGCCTGGCGCGGGTCTGGGGGCCGTCAGCTCCGTCTGTGGCCCCAGAGGTCCTCGGATCCAGGCACGTGTCCGCAAGGGGCGAGGAAAGAGGATTGCAGTGCAGAGGCGCGACCCGGCCTGGGGGTCCCGGGGCAGGGCCGCCAACCCCGAGTTCTGGCGCTTCAGGGACGATCCCCGAAGTTCAGGGAGTTTGCAGAGAGCGCTCCTGCGCGGGGGCGGGCGGGGCCCGGGCAAGTGGGGCGGCGCGTCTTGGGGCCCGGGCCCGCAATGCCCGGCCGCGCGTCGCAGCCTCGCCTGCCTCCCCGCAACGGCTGTCACATGCTGTCCCCGCGCCGGGCCACCCTCAGCCCTCCGGCCTCCCTCCCGCGCTCTCAGGAGCCCAAAGTTTCAGCCTCGGGAGCAGTTTCTAGAGGGCCGGCTCTGGAAGCGAGGCAAGGCGGCAGCTGGGCGGCGAGAGAGCCCTGCTCCAAACGCACTTCACCCGCGGGGTCGCGACAGCGCCCTGCCGGGACGACCGGGACACGTTCACAACTTTGCTCCGGCGGGGCAAAAGGCGGGGAGAGGCGGGGTGGGGTGAGGCGCTCGTAGCCCGAGGGAGCCGGGGGCCTGGCGAGGCCCGGGAGCGGAGGGATGCCTGAGCCGGGGTCCAGGGCAGTGCGCCGTCCGTGACGAACCGCTGCCGGGCGGCCGCAGCTGCGCCCCGGAGCGCGGGCTCCCGCCCCGCCAACTCGCCAGGGCTCGGGGCTCCCGCTGGGATCACCTGTTCCCGGCCCCGCTGGCTCCGCCGAGCTCGCACCCCGGCTGCGCCTCCCCCGCTGCAGCTGGCGTCTTCGCCGCGGCTGCTCCAGACGGGCCGGGCCGCCGCAGGCAGAGCCGCCGCCGCGCCGAGCCTGCGCCCGCACGCGCCCACACCCGCCTGGACGCCTCCGCCGCCGCCGCCGCTCCGGCTTTCACTGCGACAGCGCCCGCGGCCCCGCCTCCCAACGGGCCACGCCCTCAGGCCACGCCCACCGCGCGCCCCGCGGTCCCTCCACCGCCGCCACCCGCGGCGCCGTGGCCAGGCCAATGGCCTCTCTGCTCAGGGTGGAGGCGCGGGCTCCGAGAGCTGCAGGGAGCGGAGCCGGCACCCAGGCCACGCCCCCTCCAGGGGCCAGCGCCGCGCACACTCCCCCATCCCACCCGCACCAATGGTCCAGCTGCGTAGGGGTGGCGAGGGCGGGGTGGAGAGCGGAGCGAGGTCATTGGCTGCCTCGGAGGGATCCCCGTTGGGCCACAGTCACCCATTGGTTACTGCCCAGAGTTCGCTGGACTGGAGCGACTGAGACCCCCCACCCTGGCCGCACAGCTCCAGGTTTTAGTCCCCTCAGAAAGGACAGGCAACAGGGCTAATCTGCAGGGCTCTGCGGGCCGCTCGGTCGCCCCTCTCCTCAATGATAGCCCAAGACTGTCCTGGATCCGCAGCCCGCGCCCTGGGGGCCTGCCCAGGGGTGCCCAGAGCTGCCACCCAGAGCCTTGGTGGTGCTGGTGCGGCAGGCTGGACAGTGAAGGTGGCTGAAGCCAAACTAGCGAGCTGTGGTCACGGTTCGTTCGGGGCCCCAGCGGCGTCCCCAGCTCAGCAGACCACTGCCCTGAGTTTCTTTTCCTAAAACCCACGGCTGTCAGCACCTTTAGGTGGTTCCAGGAGTAATGTTAGTAGCAGCCCTAAGAAGCAAAAGAAAAGAGGACCAGGTATGTGCCTTACACCCTACACACACCGCTGACCTCCTTGCACCTCGGTGCCTGCGTGTTTACGTGCTCGTGTGTGCTATGTGTAGACAAAAAGTACGGACTGGCCCGTGAGTGTACTTACACACCAACAATTAGCACGGACACTCAGGCCATTTTACCGAAGTATATCCAGACACATCTGCATCTTAGTACAGATACTGACCGTCCACACGCGCACACGCACAGACCCCAGACACTGATGACGACGTGCGCGTGCACACGCTGGCCAGGCGGGCCCGTGTGGACCCGAGGCGCTCACGCTCCCCCTTGGACTCATCCTGGGTCTCCCCTTCCTATTAGCCCTAACCCAGGGCGAAGCAACATTGTGCTATGTGGGTCTTTCATGCAAAAACACTTTATAGAGACAAATAACAGCAGAGGGAGAGACAAATTAAGAGGTGTAATAGGCAAGAGGGAAAATATCTGCTTTCAGCTGCAATTTAAAATGAAATGCAGCGTTGACAAGACAGAAAATACTGCAGGGAGGCCTTTCCCGACAGAAGCAGCGGCCCAGGAAGGCACTCACCTCGTAAATCTTGCTTCCTCTCTGAGGTCCACTCCGGATGGGCCGCTGAGACCCAGACATCTGTCCACCTCTGGCTGGGCCTCTGACAGCAGCCCTGCTCCTGGTTTTTTAAATACTCCTGACATATGAATTTCTTTCAACTGAAAATAAAAGACAAAAGGCTACTGTGGGTAACAGGTGCAAATATTTTGGTCACTGGAGGTGAATAATTCCTCCCAACCCCACAAATACATTCATCTTGAATGTAAAATTCTAATCCAAATGTCTCAGTCTCTTGTGAGTTTGGTTGGCAGGAGTCGAATCCTTGGAGTCAGCTGTGAATACCAGAGCGAAGCATCTGACCCACTTGGATGCAGGAACCCAGAGCCTGGCCCCACCTCCCCCACATCTCTGCCCAAGCTGCTCCCCTCTGTGTCTCACCTCAGGAGAAGGCAGGCGTGTTTTTGACAACCAACATTGCACCCAGTCTTCACTGGAGACCTGTTCTCCACTAGGCCACATCAAGTACAGGGAACTCTGCTCAGACCCCTCTAAGGTAGGACCTGGGAACAGAGGGGCCAGGCTGAGACTCTCAGAAGGAAGTGTCTGCACAGGACGCTCACCATGACGTGACACTGCGGGCAGAATGGAGGGCCAGCAGCACAGGGCCTGCCAAACTCCAGTTACAGGACCCAGAACCCACGGAGAAGCTCCTTTTCAAATGGATGGAATGTTGGTGGCTTCAGCCCTGTGTTTGCTGAGTGAATGAATGACCACCCACGCACAGATGAGAAAACGGGAAAGGGAGCCACAGCGAACTAACATTTTCTGTGTACTGAATTTGTGCACAATGCTTCATTTATTTTTCAGCATAATCTTTGGTTGTAGATATTATTAATAGCCCCCCATTTTATAATAAGAATAAAAAGGTTTAAAGAGATTTAGGATAAATTAAGAAGTTTCCATATTAGTCAAGATCTTCCCGCAAAACAGAACCGATGGGATAGATAGAGCTCTACCGAAAGAGCTTTGTTACGATGCATCGACTCGAATGATTATGGAGGCCAAGCAGCTCCGCAATCTGCTGCAGGCAAGCCGGAGCGCCGGGGAGCCAACGGCCTCATTCCACGCCACGCTGGAAAGCCTGTGAACCAGGAGGCAGTCACGTGTGCCTCGTTCTGAGTTTGAAGGGCCGAAAGACAGGAAGTGCCAGGATCCAAGGCCGGAAGGCAAGGGAAGTCTCTGCTCAAGCTTTGAGCTGCACCTTCTCTCACCCTGTTGAGGTCCTTGTCCAGGATTACACAGGTAGGTAGTGGCAGAGAGGAGATTTGATCAGACCCATATAATCAGGGTCTGGAAGCCTCAATGTTTTTTAGAGTCAAGAGCTCCCCGTTTTGTAATGATTAATCAACAGGTGCTACCAAAGGTCAGAGTAAAGAAGGGGTACCAGCCACAGGCAAGATCTTTCAGACTTCTTAGGAGGACTGTATGAGCTCATTGAGTGATCAGCACGCATGTTAAAAGTTCCTTCTGTGTTCCAGCCTATCCACCGGATTTTATGGATACAGTGGTGTGCAGAAACAGACACAGCACTCCCCCCCCCCGGAGCTTATAGTCTTCTGGGGAAGATGAACTTAAATAAGTACTGGAACTGAGGTGAGAATGAGGAAGGAAAGAGAAATATTGTGATGAGAACGTGTAACAAGCCCAGGGATGTAGCTCAGTGGCACCACGCCTGCCTGGGGCAAGCGCAGGGTCCTGAGTTCAATCCCCAGTAGCACAACAAAACAAAACAACAAGAACACCTAACAGTGACGCTGGACCCCAGCTCCGGGTGGGTGGGAGTCAAGGATGCTCTCCTCTAAGCACAGGTGCAATTACCTGAGCAAAGAGGGACGCTGAGAATTCCAGCCTCAGGGGACAGCATTGCAGGGGAGACCGCGCCAGGTGCAGAAGGAGGGGAAGCCGGGCTGCTTTGGGGCAGGGGGAGTGCGCATGAGCAGAGCACGTGGATTCGGATGGACCTTCTCTAAGGGCCTCTGCAGCTTCAGTGCCAAGCGCAGGGCAGGAAGGAGGGAGGTGGGCACCTTTGGGAGGATACTACACTAAAACATCTTGGCGGGGCGTGGGGGCCTGAGGGCCTGGGAACAAACAGGATCTAAGCCCAGCTTAGGAAACCAAAAGAACTGGATGGAACTGGTTATGGCTTGAAGCCGGGCAGTGATTTGGGGGGCAGTATCTGTGAGGACCCCAGGGCTGTAACTCACCTGGGGACAGTGTCAGTGAGAAGGGGGCAGAGCTGCCCACTCCTATGTCAAGAGAGGTGCTTGGCAGCTGGTGCAAGTCTGGCCCCAAGTGGTCATTAATCCCATTTAGAATCCAAGAGCAGAGATAAAGCCTAACTCCATCCAGAGATAACCATCAGGCAGCTTCTTTAATGGCCACAGACAAATTGGGCCCCCCGGGCAGGAGAGACAGTGACAGCGAGGGAGGGGGAGACCAGAGGGGCCCTCTACCTGAGGAGAGCACAGCAGTTAGTCCCCAGATAAAAGGCCCGAGGCTGTCCTGGGCTTGGTCTTGCAGGTGGAAAGCCACTCTACTTCACCGGGCTGGGGCCAGTTTCAGGGTCACAGCGCAGAACTGTCTTTAGACTCTTAAAAGGACAGCGTGGACATGAATTCAGTTCTTGCCTTTGTCCCCAGCCCTTCAGCCAAGCCTTTGCCCAGCAGGGTCTTATCACCAGAGGTCTGGTGGTTAGAGCAGAGTACCTCAGAGGGGGCAGTTTTGAGTCCAGGGAACACCTGACAGTCCTTGGAGAGAATGTGTGCTTTATCACCAGGGAAAGAAATCCCACTGGCATCTCTTAGGTAGAGGTACAGGTGCTAGCAGACACCTTAAACTGCATGGCAGTGTCCCATGGCCAGGAATTATCTGTCTCCAAACAGCGACTGTGTGATGGGTAAGAAACAGTAGCTGAGGGGCCGGGGATTTAGCTCAGTGATTCCAGTGTCTGCCTTGCAAGTGCAAGAGCCCAGTTGATCCCCGGCAACCACGGATAATGCTGGGTGTAGAGACTCACGCCCAGCAGCAATCAGCACCACATACCACAGTGCCGGGCATGGTGGCTCATGCCTGTAATCCCAGCACTGGAGAGGCAGAGGCAGGAGGATTGCTGTGGTGTGAGATTGAGGCTGAGCTCAGGGCCAGCCTGAACTACAAAGTGAGACCCTGTCTCAAAAAAAAAAAAAAAAAAAAAAGGAAAAGAAAGAAATAGTAGCTGAGAAGCAAGGTTTTGAAGTCAGACAGTCCTAGGTTTAAGTCCCGGCGTTGTCGCACATTGGTTGATGGATCTTGGACAGCTTGTCTGGTCTCTCTGAGCCTATTTCTCCATCTGTCAAAATACAACCCCTGTGACACACAAAAAGTTTTGATGTATGATTCTTGGCTAGGGACTAGTCAATGGTAAAGTCCATTCAAACATTTCACATCCAGAAAGATTCCGAAATCTGAAATACTTCTGGTCCCAAGTGATTCAGATAAGGGATGATTTAAACTCCAGTAAAACATGCCTCAGAAAGATGGTGAAGAATGAAGTCAAGGATCCGGGGAAAGCCTGAAGCAAGTGTCACGTTCACCTGGAGCTGATCTCTCTCTTACCCATTCCTGATGCCATGTTCTTAGTTTGTTGGGAAGGAGAACCAGGATAGTTTGAATGAAGACCCTGGAGTCACAACAGTGGTTCTGAGTCTAGATTTAAGTTACCTATTAGCAGGGAGACCTTGGGGCAGACCTTGCTTCCCTTTTGGAGTCTCAGTGTCCTCATCTGTGAAATGGGGATGAGCACAGTGCCCGCCAGGTGGGGTGGCTGCGGGGACTAAAGGAGCTACTTTCTGCACCTGTCTTAGCACAGATCCCGGCTTGCAGTGAGCACTGCATAAATGTGCTGCAACGTGACACAAGACAAGATGGACGGATGCTACTGACAGAGTTACGTTAGGCCAAAAGTGATTAGCAAGCTGGAGACAGTCAGCAAGGAGACTAACTTGAAAGGCAAAGCTGTGATTTTTCATTTCCTGAATCATTAGCTATAGATAAGATCCCGACAAGCTTGTGGTTTCCACAAGTAAATGTGACATCTCTAAGTACCCTGAGAAGGTCTGGGGCCCATAGAAAGTCCCCATTTAGGGGGAGGGGCTGGACCAACTTCAAGCTCTCAAAACAAACGAAGTGGAGACACTTACCTAAGGAGTAATCAGGGACCTGCTTCTCTCAGACTGGGGAAACGCAGCCATCCATTTGGACAAGAGCAGTAAGAGTCGGGCTGGAGAAAGAGGCAAAATGCCCAGCCCTACCTGCTGGCCATTCAACACATGATTTGTGTTTTCTGGGACACCCGAGAACGTAAAAGCCATTTCTGCTGTGAACCTTAACTCTTTACAGGGGCCTACAGATGCCCGGGAGACAACTAAAAGCAGAACAGAGTTGGACTTTTCATTCCGATCTTTGCTGCTGGGCCTCAGTTTCCCTGTCTCTCACATCCCCCCACGGGGCTTGTCCTCAAGCTCCTGAAGAGCAGGGCTTCTCTTGCAAACCACGGTTGATTAGTCCTGAATTTATATAACCTCAGCCCCTTCAAGATTGAAGGCAATAGCATAGGCGATTTCCAGGGACATCCGACTACCTGGGAGAAGTCTCAAGCCTTGTCCTGAACCTGCTTGTTTTAAAGCCGCCACTACCTTGGCAACAAAATCATTCCCCGGTCATAAAGATTGCAGAGGAATAGTGCCAGGACTGAGATAATGATCAGCGGACCCCAGCCCACCAGCTAACCCTCAGGAGCTGGCCACCCACTTGTGCAAGTGTGCTGATCTGATCTGAATCCCTGCATCATATGTGCCCACTTCAGCTACCTAAGCAAAAGTTCTTTCCTATCTCCTCTCTTAACTTTCCCATTCAAATGATTCTTTCTTTTAAATTTATGCACTCATTTTTAATATATATGTTACTAAAAACAAGAGCCCTCACTGCCTGGTGACACCGCCTTATTTCGCAGTAGTAGGCAAGAGAGCCACCCCAGGAGAGAGCTTGGAGCTCCGGGTTTCCTGGAAGCTCCAATTGCAAACACGCTGTCTATTGCCCTGTGAAAACCCTCACTTATCAGAACCTTTGCGCTGCTTTTCATTTCTGAAGAAATGTCCGATGACAGTGGTCACGTCTGTCATAAAGTCCTATTGTGCTAAGCACTGATCAGGGAAGCCCTTTCACTCCAGGAGCTTGAGAAAAGCCCAATGGGGGAATGTGAGAGACAGTTAAACTGAGGCCAGGGAGCCTAAGTGACTTGCAGGGAGACCAGAGCAAATGCTGGCCCTCAGCACTTGACAAGCCTTCTAAGGCCACTCCTCCAGCATGAGGGAGCACCGAGATTCTTCCCGCTGTTCTGGGCTATGGTCTCCTGAGAGATAATCCATGCGGATGCCTTAGCAGAGCGCCTGGCGTAAAACAGGAACTAAATGTTAGCTATTATTATTTATGGTACTGGCACTTTTTAAAGGGCATGTAAAATAAATATCTTTGAATCTCATAAAAACACATTTCCAAAAGCTTACATCAAGTCCCATAAAAGCTAGAAATAAAATGATGTCTTGAAAATGCAACCCTGGCATAATTTAGTCACCTGGTTCCATTTCTAAGATCAAAGAGTATGTGTGTGCATGCATTTGTGTGTGTGTGTGTGCACACGTGTGTGTATGCAAGGCCTCTGAGCTGAGGTTCTGGATTCTACACAGGGCACTGGAGTATCTGTCCCTTGCCCATCAGCCTTGTAAGAAGGACTCACAAACTTGGGCAAGGATCACATGGACCAAAGGCTCATGGGAAGTTCCCTAAAACTTCTCCTGATGCCATTCATGTTTTTCTAGAACCAAGAAACTCAGCGAGATGGGCAGAAGAGTATGGCGAATGCAGCTATAGTTCTCATAGACCTGCACTTGAATCCGAATCCTTCATTTTAATGACTGTATTTTGCATTTGTTTAGGCCTCAGTTTCCTTGGCTATGAAATAGCAAAGATAATAGTACCAGACTGAGTGTATGTTAAGGTAATGTTAAAGTACGTTTAACGTACTGAGAGTATGCCTAAGTAATGTAAGTATTTGTAAAAGCAATAAAGAAAAGCAGCCTTAGAAGTTGAAGCCAATAAATGAAAGGGAAGAAATGCTAGGGTCTGAAGAGGAAGTGTCATCTGTTGTATTACTCGCTCCCAGGTCCCAGTCTGCCAATTGGTTGGGTGACCTGGGCAGGTCACTTACCTCCTGTAGAGCAGTTTCTTCTTGTGTAAAAGTGTCCATTATGTACTAAAGGAGATAACCAATGGGTAAGTTCTTTGTTGGTGATAGTGTAAAAGAGATAGCTACGGTTCCTTTTTCAAAAGAAATTTTGACATTCCTACAAATATTTATAGTACTTCAGCCATAATGTAATATATATACTGGGGCTCAAACTCAGGACCTCATACTTGCCAGGCAGAATCTCAAGCCCTGTAGAAATTATTTTAAATGCATCCTAATATTTTAAAAATTTAAACAATTTAATATATATCACATTTCCTATTTTTTATTTCATTCTATTTTTCCATGACTATATCCTATGAGGGTCTCTTTGTTGTTGATATTGTTTGTTTTTTAAGACTGAGTCTCACTATGTAGCCCGGGCTGGCCTTGAATCCATTACATAACCCAGGGTACCTTGTACGTCCAGTGATTGAAATCCTCCTGCCCAGCTTCCTGAGTTCTGGGATTACAGGCTTGCCCCACCACACGCAGCTTGTTTGTATTTTTAAGAACTACAAAAAATGGGACTAAGGGGCCAGGGAGTTAGCTCAGTGGTTCCGGCGCCTGTCTTGCAAGCGCAAGGACCCGGGTTCGATCCCCGGTAACCACATACATACTGGGCGTGGAGACTCACGCCCAGCAGCAACCAGTACCACATACCACAGTGCTGGGCGTGGTGGCTCACGCCTGTAATCCCAGCACTTGGGAGGCAGAGGCAGGAAGATTGCTGTGATGTGAGTTTGAGGCTGAGCTCAGGGCCAGCCTGAACCACAAAGCGAGACCCTGTCTCAAAAAACCTAAAAAAAAAAAAAATGGGACTAAGGATATGGCTGAGTGTGTTTGATATACACAAGGCCATGGGTTCAATTGCCATGTCATGATATACACACAAATAATAGATAATAACAACAGTGATAGTATTAAAATACATAGTAATAAAAGAAATTAAGCTAAGCCAAGCTAGCCAGCTGACCTACATTTCTCCAGCTCCCTATCTTGCACACAGTAGGGTTGCCCTGCCCCCTTGTGGTTGAGTAGGGCCATGTGACTAATTCTGGCCAATAAGCTATGAGTAGAAATGACAGGTGTCCCTTAAGGGCCAGAGCATTTAATTGCCAGCCCCATATTCTCCAGAGCTGTGGCTTTTCAGTAGCCAGATGCCTGACAAGAAGTTGCGATAGCATCTGCTCCATCAGCCAGCGTCCCTGTGTGACAATGATGAGCCTCCTGCAGACCTGCCCTGACTGTGTTGGTGAAGAACTTAAAGGAGGGTTAATGTGGCTATGTCAAGTCATTGAGACTTCTGAGTTTTTAAGTACTACGTTATCTGTTGTTTATTATTTATGATACTGGGCACTGGAGCACTGAACCCAGAACTATGGCACTGAGCTACATCCCCAGACTATATTTTTGATCCAGAGCCTTGCTAAGTTGTTAAGGCTGAGCTTGATTTTTTAACTTTTAGAACATTTTTAAAAGGTAAAAAATATAATTATGTATTTATTTAACTTAAGATGTCCAAAGTATTATTATTTCAATCATTGTTTTAAGAATCACTAATGAGATGGGTGACATTTGTTTATATGCTCTGAGTCTTCATAATCTAGCATATATTTTACATGTACACCACATCTCCCATTTCAAGGGCACTATAAGTCCCCAGAGACTAGCAGCTCCTGGACAGGATTTCAACAGCTCCTACGACCTTCAGTCGGAAATACATTGCCCTAAGACATACTAGATAAATAAATCTTTATCTTTGTCTGAAGGATTTTTAGAAAAGGAAATCCAGGGTCTCCTGAGACATGCTATAGCAAAATTTCAGATCCATTCTTCCTTGTTAGGCTGCAATGGGAGAATGTCTCTTCCTGCATTTCAATTGGCTACCATTTCCCTCCCATGGACAATGTACACACATTCTACTCGCCCTCAAAGACTCTCCACCCCTAAATGAAAAAGAAGAGAAAATCAGGCCTGATAAAAAGCCCTTGGTGGAAAGTAAAGCAAAGACTGCCACAGTATTTAAAATGTTCTGAGGGTCTACAGAATTTCGGGAAGAGAGACTCACTAAGCCCAGGTTGGGGTAGGCCAGAGTGGGGTACTGCTTCCTTCTCCACAGGAAGTGGATTCCAGGAGTTCAGCTCAGCAGGGGAGCGGCGAGGGGAGGCTCAGAGAGTGATTGCACACTCGGGGCAGTTAGATTCATTTAGACTTGGAGGTTGGCTGAAGACCTACATGTTAAGGATCGAGTGTTGCAGGTAGCATGCCTTTCGTTTTAAAGCTTTAAAAATCAAGTATATTTTGCATTTGTTAAGCATGAATTTTGTTCTCCTACTTTAAAGAATTATGATCAAATACACATTAACATAGAATTTATCACCTTAACCCTTTTAGGGGTACAGTTCAGTGTTACAAGATGCATTCATCGTGTGATGCAGCCATCTCCACCATCCATCTTCTTCCAAACCGAAACTCTACTGATTAGACAATAACTCTTTACCTTTCCTTCCACAGTACCTAATGATCACCCTTCTATTTTCTGTTTCTATAACTTTGACTTCTCTAAGGATGCCACATAAGTAGAATCACATAGTATTTGTGTTTTTGGTAACCAACTTATTTTAGCATAATGTCCTTAAGATTCACCCATGTCACAGAATGCGACAGAATTTCCTTCCTTTATAGAGCTACCATTATACCTATAATCAGCCCTGTGTGATCATGAGTTCTACACTTGTGGATTCAACCAATTAAAGATGAAAAATATTTGGGGAAA
>PVIR01028656.1:0-21781 GCA_004026965.1 Petromus typicus | reverse complement strand
TCCTCTCCTCATATGCCTTGAGTTGAGCAGCTTTCCTCTGCCTGGCCCTTCCGCCATGGTTTGTTCCATGGAGCCATTAACTATTTGCCAAGTACCTGAAAATCCACAAGCCAAAGTAAACCTCTCCCTTTAAATTGTGAGTATTGGGTGTTTTGTCCCAGTGATGGGAAATCTAACTAATATACCACATACATATTTTAGAGAGACAGAGACACAGACAGAGACACAGACAGAGACAGAGGGATATGAAGAGAGATAGAGAAGGGTTTATTATAAAAGATTGGCCCACATGATTATGAAGTCTGACAAATCCAAGATGTGCAGGATGAGCTGATAAGCTCTGCATTTGGAATAATAATTCTACCGGTAATGCTTAGGAAACTGTCCTCTTTCTCCCAGTTCGGGGGACTCAACACAGAGCCTTCACACTCAACTATATCTCCAGCCTTCCACTTTTCATTCTGAGACAGGATCTTACTAAATCACTAAGTTGCCCAGACAAATTTGTGATTCTGCTGCATCAGCCTCCCAAAGGCTAAAATTACACCCATGTCCCCATGCTTGAATTGAAAAATGTTTTGAAAAAATAAATTTGGAAGAATGGACACTAGGAGCCATTTGAGCTAGTGGCGAAATGGCTGTGGAAATAATTAAAGCAGAAAGCCAGGGTCAGGGGTGCAGCTAAAGTACTAGCACATTTGCCTACCCATCCTAAACACTGGGCTCAATCCTCTGCACCGAAGGGAAAAAAAAATAGACCGACCTACAAAAGTTACACAATACTTCAATCAATTTCTCAATATGCTAGATTTTCTAATGAAATGTAGATAAAATATCATAAATAAAAAATATCAGTTTATGGAAAGCTATTAAGAATGACTATTATAAAAACTTGAACAGTAAATAACTCATGATACATATAAATTAGACAAATGAGCACCTGGGTTGAATTTTTTAAATGTTCTTAGTATTTCATTCTGCTTTCATAACAGAAACACCTCCAGAGCACCATAATCCACAAGAGGGAACTTTCCTCTCAGGATGGCAGCCGAGAAGGGGGTGACCCACCCAGCACTCACACACCGGTGCCCCCAGTCTGATGTCCTGGTCCCTTCCTGTGGCTCCACCAGCTTTCGAGTGGGGCTTTCTTACACTGTGGTCCTGAAATGGCTGCTCCTCCTCCAGGTGCACAGTCACACTCCACACAGGAGGAAGATAAAGATCCCACTCCAGTCCCCCCGACACACACACACACACAAGGGATACAGCATTCCCAAGCCCTCAGCTCATGTGTCACAGGCCACTTCTAGTTAGAAGTGTTTGGAACAAGGCACAGCTAGAACATCATTTGTAGTGTCTCCTTTAATGCCTTTTCCTGAAGTAACACATGTCCACACAAGGCCAAGAAGTCCCTGGTCCATGCCCACAAAGCAGTAACAGAGCAAGGCCTGTGTGAACTGAGACTGTCCTGTGTATTGTGTAACAAAGAGCAGAGTTATCAATGGCTGCAATTTAGGACATGACAAAAAAAAAAGTAGAAATCACATGTCCATTTTAGCATGCATACGAATAACGACTGAATATCAGGAAAAATATTAGCAGCTCTGCCAGCTCCCCCACGAGCCACACGGAACTTGAAAATAACTACATTTAGCAGTAAGAGCAAGAACAGCTGTGGACATCATCACTATGTATCATCTAGTGCAGATACAAAATTAGAGTCTGGGCAAAACTAAAAGTAATTGTCCTTTTCATTATGGAGCAATTATGCATTTGTGAGCTCTAGTCTATAGAGAACAATAAAGATTTAAAGGCCTGATCAGGAGGAATAAATGCTGATATCTGACCTCAAATCCTGCTTGGAGGAGCCAATCACTCATGCTACATCTCTGCTCCACATGCAGCAACACAGGCTGCTTTTTCCTTCTGTACTACAGTCCTGTGACATTATAACTAATTTATCCTTCTCAGACAAGAAAGAATGCCCAGACAGATATCAAAGAGGATAAGAATTTGTCTGATGCAAACAGTATTTTAATATTATGTATTATGTGCATTTCATTAAGATTAAGTGGAAACCCAAGAGGAGAATAGCAGTGGGGGTACAGCACCCATTTTGAGGAGAAAAGAGTTGCTACCCACCACTATAATCCAAAGAAATCCTGGGTATCAAACTTAATAAAAAGTTTCATCACCTAAAAACTTGACACAAGGATTAAGGCAGATAATTTCACACACCTATAATTCAATCATTCTGAAACCAAGACATACAATAGTCTCGATAAAGTGACTACCATCAAGATATTACCCTACAGTACAGAAAAATGGACCCAAACCATACTTTCCTTACTAAAACCAACCAATAACTGTCAAACCACAATAAAAATGCAATTCAGAGACTCTGGACAAAAGTTTAGAGCTTCAGATGGCCACAGGCCCCACTGACACTCACAAACATTTGGCAAGTGATGAGAATAGCAGTTCAGTTTACAGGTGTGCAACTAACAAAGAAGTCATACATTATTACATGGAGTCTTTTCCCAGCAAACTATGTAATAATTTATTCTGAGCATCAGAGAGTTGAAAAGAAAGAAATATTTAAATAGAAAAAATTTTATATTATTCTGAATTAATATTTCTCTATACCTACAACTTCAAAAATATAGAATTCAGTCAGATAAAGATTTTTTTAAACCATATACCAATCCACAAATAATTCAGCCGAAATATCACCTAATCCTCTGTTGTAGTCAGGATTTTCAAAGGAATAGATTTAATACAGGGCACATAACTTGTAAGATTATTTTACAATATTCACCCAAAAAGCCTAATGCAGAGGAGTGCAAGAGGAGGAGACCCAAGGAATCCAGCCAAGAGCCTGAATCTCATAGCAGCATCCTCCATAAGTCCAGAGGCCTGGGGCCCATGGCAATGCCTCATGCTTGTTCATATCTAGGATTTACCCTGGGCAGGCCCAAAGGCCAGTGGTGGAAGCTAGACAGCCTGTGCCAGAGGGGTGAAGGATTTGTGCCACCAGCTGAGGGAGCTACACTGGAGCCAGAAGTGATGCAAAGATCTTGGCTCCTCCAAGGATGAAAACAGCCAAGTTCCCATCAAGAAAACCACCTGCAGCAAGCATCCTCAAAAAAACCAACAGCCAATGCTCTCACCCTTCAGTTCTCTTTTTATGCTATCGGCAACAATCCTCTGGTGAGTCCTCCACATCTAACTACACTGACTCCATTCAGCTAGGTGAACCCAATCAATCACACCTTATTATCTTTTATACAGCATAATGAATACTGACAGTATCCAAGCCTCATTTTGTGTGTGTGTGTGTATGTGTAACAGAGATGCAGAAATTACTAACAACATATACTGAACTGAGGTAGAGAGAGGAGTAAGTACAACTCCCCATCACTTCCATCCAGCATGCTTTCCAGTGGATAATATACTCATGTACACCACATAATCATCTTCTCTCACACCTGAAGGAATCCAGGTAAGGCATGATGCTCTGACTCTTGCTAATGGTTATCCAAACTTTTCAATCTCATCCTACTACTTGGTAAGTTTCTTTTAAAGACCTGCATCCCTGGTGTGGCTCTGAGATGTTATACTATACCTAGCTGCACACATACACCTTTATGCCAACCTTTACTGAATGCTGGCAACAAGCGTACAGTGCCCAGAACTCTGAGCATGGTTGACCTTTACCATTTCTTGAAATTATTGAAGGACACTTTGATATTTTTAAAATAAAGTATTTGTGGGGAAGTAATCTACTCTTCACTATGATGACACATATATCTTTGTGAACTATGAGACTGTCATGTTTGGAGAGTTTCACCTAATTTTCTTCACAATTTACTGTAGTGATATGCTTTTTAGCAGCGGTGAATAAGACATATACCATATTTGTATTCTATAAGACACATCATAAAAAATATTCAGAGAAGTATTTTCCCAGCATCTTGCTACTTCTAACAGGAAGTTATTTCTTCCTACAGATAAAATGAGGCCTGGCCTTGGACCATGTGAAAATAGGATGTCTAATTCTTATGAATCTGGATTCTCTAAGAGTCCAACAGCATTGATACCAAAAGGCAAATTGCCAGCTCAGAACAGATCTGAAAATGGAAAGCATCTATCTGAGTACTGCAGCATAGATTTGCTCCTTATCACCATGCTCACCTCTTCTCCAACATCTAATGAGGTTATTGCCTACATTGTTCAGGTCCCAAGATGGCAGTCCACTTGGATAGTTCCACAGAATGACTCTAACTCAGTCCTGAAGCTACACAGAGGAACAGGCTTGGTGTGGTTGAGCTACATCCAACTTGTCACGCAATTCTAGATATGTCTGTGTGCTACACACAGATGTGTTGAAAGAATGAAGCAGATGGTGAAGGTGAAAGCCAGGCTTGGCTGGGCTGGAGTTCAGCTATACTCGCCTACTGTAACTTCTCCCTTGGCCAAAATACGCCCACCTCTCTGCATGCCTCAATCAACCCTCCACCAACAACTGACCCAATCCCTATGTTTATGCCCACTACTGTTTACTATGGAAATGTTCCCTGAAACGCTCCCCAGAGTCTGCGTGGTGACTCTGCACACTCACCCGACTGGTCTGAGTTTCCATTACCCTCAAAAGCACAACAGCAAGATGACATCTCATATCTCTTCTAGACCTATGCTCAGAGAGGCCCTTGTACCAAGACTGTATCTGGCTTCCCCACAGGCTGTCCCCTGTGGAAACCTGCAATGATACTCTCCCACTACACCTCCACTGCCCCAAAGTTCTCTTCCCTGGTTAGTCTCTTTTCAGACTCACAAACCAACAGCAACACGGCCACCCAGGCTCTTCAGCAATGTCTCTTACATGAAACAGCAAAATAAAATCATGAAAATATACAATGTCCACACACTGTCAAGTCTCAGGAATACACATCATGCTGATTTCAAGATGTATAAAATCTAGAGATCTGCAGACAAGCAACTACATCACACAGTGAACAGCACAACAAGCACAACAAGCACACAGTATAGCACCAACCCGGAGAAAGTGCTGTTTACATCCAGTAGACAGAGTACACTGGCCAGCATTTTAGAGAGATGAAACGCACCACACATACAATTCTGATTACCCTTTTCTGAACATTATCATTGTTGTTAAAATTGTACCTTCTATTATCAGCTTAAAATATATCTAGAGGGGAGTGAGAATAAAAGGATGGGGAAGAAGGTGCATGATGAGTTCAGGAACAGGGACCAGTGGGTCAGTCAGGGCTGGTGCTAAAGACGCAATGGTCAGAGCAATGCCTGGAAGCAGAATATTGTACCTTTCAATTACAGGCTCAGGCTCTTTATCATCTAAAAAGTGTGGAGATATGCATGCTTCAACACACCTCTGCTTGAACCCGCACTATGAATAACTTTTACTGCATCTAGTACCTTCAGGAATCAGAAATATTAATATATATCCATTGAAAGCATTCTAGGCTTTAGTATTTGCAGTAAATTTATTTTTCTAATAAAATTATAGTCTAATAAAATCATGACTATTACAATGAGGCATGAAACCTGAATTTTCTTAGATATATAACCAACTATCTCTCATACCTTTCTTCTTTTTCAGTCCCAGAGCCATCGTGTTCTGTTGAAGTCCTTATCACCAACAAAGATCTCCTGATTAATTTTCCTCAATGTAATCCCATATAACTACATTTGACCACTTTCTGACATGCCTCATGTCATAGTCTAAAAAGGTCCAGGACTCAATATCACCTGATTCTTTTTTTTTTTTTTTTTTTTTTTGAGACAGGGTCTCACTTTGTGGTTCAGGCTAGCCCTGAGCTCAGCCTCAAACTCACATCACAGCAATCCTCCTGCCTCTGCCTCCCGAGTGCTGGAATTACAGGCATGAGCCACCACGCCCGGCACTGTGGTATGTGGTACTGGTTGCGGCTGGGGTGAGTCTCCACGCCCAGTATGGTATATGGTGACCAAGGATCGAACCCGGGTACTTGTGCTTGCAAGACAGGCACCAGAACCACTGAGCTAAATCCCCGGCCCAATATCACCTGATTCTTGAGCACTCATTATATGTTAGATAATTGATATATTATCTGCATTTCTGCTCTTGAGCACTAGAGTCAAGAAGCAAATCTAGACAGAACATGCAGACCTGCACCAGTGAGGAGCTCATGCTGCCTCGCTGAGCTCCCAACCCACAACTGAAAGGTACAGTATTCTGTTTGTGGGTTTTGTTCTGACCACTGATCACTCTCCAGCACCAGCCAACTCTGACACTCTGGAGCCTGTTCCTTCCTGACCTCCCTGTACTCACATCCCTCTGCAAAGGCACTGGCTGTTCCTCCTACCTCAGGACCTCGCCTCAGAGCCCCAGAGAACAAAAAACTCTTCCCCAATTAAGCCTTACACAACTTTCCATCACAAATTACCCAAGTGAACATGTGCTCATCTCAACTGTAGTATAGCTCACTAGAAACTTCGCATCACATTTTATGGCTTAATAACTACAATTCTGGGGGCCGGGGATTTAGCTCAGCGGTTCTGGCGCCTGTCTTGCAAGTGCAAGGAGCTGGGTTCGATCCCTGGTAACCACATACAATACTGGGCATGGAGACTCATGCCCAGCAGCAACCAGTACCACATACCACAATGTCAGGCGTGGTGACTCACACCTGTAATCCCAGCACTTGGGAGGCAGAGGCAAGAGGATTTCTGTGAAGTGAGTTTGAGTCTGAGTTCAGGTCCAGCCTGAACTATAAAGCGAGACTCTGTCTCAAACCCCCCCCCCAAAAAAAACTACAATTCCATTTTTCATACCCTGGATGTACTGACATCAGGGGCCTCGCTGACCAGCAAAGGACTTATCCCTTCAGAGCTAGACTGTTCCTGGAAATAGAAGACACTTCACTAAGGACTGTATCTTTCACATGCAAACCATCCTATCCAAAGCCCACCTGCCTATGCAGATCCTACACCTGAAACTCGCCTTGATCCCCCAGGGCCAGACAGCAGGCACCTTGGACAATCCCTCTGCCCGCTAAAATCGTTCATATTAATGGATCATTTGTTATAACTAATGTCATAAAGAATTGATACGTCATCATCACTAACAACTCAGTAATTGTAAACCTGCTTACCCCACCCTTTTCTTGTCTCTCCAGTGGAAATCACGATGAAAACTGATGCCTTTCCAGGCTCCCCCACCTCCTGGCTGACCCTGCGCCCTCCTTGTAGCCCTGCGAGGTATGCCCTGTCTCCTGTTTCTAGGACTCATGAGTAAAAGTCTTCCTCCGTGACAGACATTCCTGGATCCACACCTCTCACACACCTGATTAAAAATACACACTAGGTAGATCCAACAGCCCACTATGCTCGTGTTTCTTTCACAGCTCCCACTTTCTCCCCAGCTACACTTCCAGAGTGTCACAGACATCAAGTACAATCAAATCTGTCAAAGAAATATAAATACAGATGGAAGCAAAGATACATTAGGTTGAGTTTTTCAAAACTGAGAAAATACTTAAGGCATACAAACCAAAATAAATAAATAAATAAATAAATAAAAACATAAGGAGTATATTTTTATACTTGAGAAAATAAAAAGAAATAACAGCTCTAATGCAGCATTGTATACAAGGCCTCAAATCGCCACTCTCCTACTCCCATGGACTCTGTCACACTTTAATTTCAATTTATTCCATATCGCTAGCACCATAGAGAGCAGAGGAATGCCACCAGTGCAGCATGAATGAAGTTTTAAACTGACTGAGCTATTTACTCCCTTTTACAAGTTTAATGAATTTTTTTAAAAAATGATAAATCTTCAGATGTTATACTGGAATATCTTAATTATGTCTTCAGAAAAGCTCTATCTGAACACAACTGAGTTCATTTGAGTTCTCTGGGGGGGAGAGGGGGAATGCCTAGCAATTGCTAATGACAGATGGTGACTGTTGAGCCTGTGGAGGCCTCCTTCAAAGTCAGCAATAGGAATCATGCTGAACTTTACCATACCCTGAAATTAAAAAGGATTGGGCTGTACACCGTCAGAGGACACTCTGATATATTTTAAAGGAAGCATTCGTGGAGAAGCAACCTGCTTTTCAGCATGGTGGCATACACTTCTTAGATCTCTGAGAAGGTTCAGCTGTCCTGGTTCATAAACGTGGGGGGATAGTGTGTCACCATGAACACTGCCCTGAGGGTGACAGCGACTGCTCACAGCCTGGTCTTGCAAACTGGAGGCAGGGTTCAGGTGAGATCTCTGCTCTGGACCTTCTGCCTTCTAAACTACCCTCAGCTTCAAGCTCTAGCATGTCTGCCTGGCACTAGCATGTCTCTCTTTGATTATTTTGACCTCATTCCTCTGTGTCTCACACTCCACAAAGAAAGTGCACCCTGCCTCAAAAAGAATAAGGGATAAAATCAAAG
Organism: Petromus typicus; assembly: GCA_004026965.1. Lineage (NCBI taxonomy): Eukaryota > Metazoa > Chordata > Mammalia > Rodentia > Petromuridae > Petromus > Petromus typicus. Next base: position 13,315 of record PVIR01028656.1, on the reverse strand, counting down.
GGCAATGCCTATCATATAATCATTCCTGGTCAGTAATCATTCCTTAGTTGTACAAGAATAAAAAATGCCTGAAATCCTGTGGACCACATTGAAATGTGAAAACACTTGGTTACTGTAAGAATTAAGGACCATCCCATGAATTCTCCAGCAATCTATATGAGCAATTGTGCCTGTGACTCCAGGCAAAGTGGGTCTGGGAGAAAACCTCCACCTTCCACCAACCAGACTGTTGCCACAGAGCTCTTCTTGCCTGTACTCTGTCTCTGAAGAACTGACTTCACTGGACGTCAGGAGTACTGCACCTTTCACGTTTACAAGGGAACACCTTCCCACTGCCTACTTCCACCACACTCACCTTCTCTCTTCTGTTCACGCCGTCTAACCTCACTGTGTTCTCCGTCTGGTGTCCTTGTCTCCCTGCTCCGGCACTTGGCTGCCTCTTCTTCTCACATCTTAACACAAACATTCCACAGACAGGTGCTGCTCACTGATCTTCCTCCACTTCACTCTCAGTTTTCCTTATGTCCTCTGTTTATTTTCTTTTTCTTTTTTTTTTTTTTTTTTAGGTTTTTTGAGACAGGGTCCCGCTTTGTGGTTCAGGCTGGCCCTGAGCTCAGTCTCAAACTCACATCACAATCCTCCTGCCTCTGCCTCCCGAGCGCTGGGATTACAGGCGTGAGCCACCACGCCCGGCACTGTGGCATGTGGTACTGGCTGCTGCTGAGTGTGGGTCTCCACACCCAGTATTGTTATGTGGTTACCAGGGAATCAAACCTGGGCCCTTGCGCCTGCAAGACAGGCGCCGGAACCACTGAGCTAACTCCCCAGCCCCTCTGTTTATTTTCTTAATATCTTTATTTGGAATCTTAAATTATCTAGCTCTTCAGTTTACTGTCTAACTAAATTGAAATTTCAAGTGCACAATCAACAAATACTAACTAAAAGAATACACTCCAGAGGAAGATCAGTGTCTGTGCTGGTAGAGTTTGAGATGACAGACATGTGGTTCCTGAAAGATAGCATGGAGGGTGGTACCAAAAATGAGGAATTACTGTCATCTAATTTAGTAACAAGTATATGCCAGGAAATTGAGCATTGAAACAAATCAACTAGGTGGACAATAACTTACTCACCTTAAAAGAAGGTGACCACATAGCATGTCATCAACTAAGCCAAAATTCAACCCCAAGTATGTCTGGTTTCAAAACTCACATTCTAGATGTTCCTCCAGACACAGTTAAGAACCAGGAACTATGTCTACAGTAGGGTCATAAAGCCTATTGAAAAATCATATCCTTTTCATGTCATTTTCATGTCGTTAACACATTGGCCTTTACCTAGAAGTCATTAAATGTTGGATACTCCATTCACTGAGTGTTACTACACAGTAGGATCTGTGCCTAAAAGCCTGAATGAAGAATGCTATCTGCTCATATTAAAATGCAGTGAAAATAGTGAACACAGGCAGGGACTGGACCTTGGGGGACAGTTATCCTCTATCATGCTAAGATTCCACTTTATTTTCAAACATAAGGTATCAGAGTCCTATTATCCTTGGATAAAGTATAATGTTACTAACTTTAATAAAACTTGCTAGTATTTGTATATGAGTTCTCCATGAGCTCAGGACTCAGTACCACGCCACTAATAGGTATAGTACAGTGGTGGAAAGCAGGACCTCAGGAATTAGACTGCCTGCTTCGCTTCAGGCATTGAATGAACTTAATACAACAGCAGCTGATACATAGGTAAGTTCTCAGTGAATACTGTCACTTGCCAATTTTATTTAAGCATCTGACTCCCATTTTTTTTTTCAGTATTAGGGATTAAATCCAAGGTCTTGCTCATGCTAGGCAAATGGTTTACCAGTAAGCTACATACCATCACCCAAGATTTGCCTCAACTTATTTCCAGGGTTAAAAAAAAAAAAACTTTTAAAACTAGATTCACATATCCTGACACCATGGTCTGAGCCAGGCTAAGGTATAGCATTAAGGAAGCTACGCTCAATGCTACAACTAAAAACTAAAGCTTAAAGCCAGGATATCATCAGTACTAAAAAAGGTAAAGCTCACATTGGACAAACAGTCTGCTGCTGGAGAATTTATGATTACCAGAGATGGATACACTTGTGTAGAAAAAGCATTTTGTTGGATTCATGATCACTGAAGAATTACACATTTTTTGAAAACTGCACAGCTTACTGATTTACTTTTATGACAAGAATGTTGAAGATAAAACGTCAAACTCTATTAACAATTGGCCACCATCTAAAAATCTAGCATTCACACAAGTACTATTGCTGTCTTAATACTGATACTTTTCTCCCAAATATATATTATAAGAGAGAATAAGCACCTTCTTAACCGCTCCCAAACTGTAAGTCTCACCCTTTTCATCTTTGGAAGCAACACAGAGCACCGTGTTTGTCCCATACTGGGCAACCCAAACCCTAAGCCTGTATTCAGTGAGTGTCCACATATGTAGGTATATAGCATATGGATGCATTTTGCTATTTGTGAAGGTTCTGTAGGCAAACGTTCTGTATTATATTGATATTTACAAATTTTTACTGATGTTCTAATAATATTAAATATCTTATTACAAAAGCACTAAAAGCATTAAAAAGTTATTTGCATACATGTAAACCTTAATTCCCCTCATGCCGATCCACACGAATAAGCTGTTCCTCTAAGAAAATCTATCTCTCTTGATTTTAAAACAAAAACATGCTTTTCCAAAGGAGAATTTTGTGTACAAGAGCTGTTGGACACCATGTTATCTGACAGTTGCTAAGCCACTTTCCTTTCCAACTTACTGACAATAAGGACAATTCCTGAAAACTCAATGTTTCAAGCACTGCTCTCTATGTGCCTTGCACATGTGCATTTTTTTTTGCATCATCAACTTTGCAAAAATCCTCTCTTAGTAGGTATCAAATTCCTCATTTTCTCTAGTGAGGAAGTTGAGGCTTATGGTTGTATCATCATTTACTTTTCTCAAATTCCCTTAAATAAAAACTATACTGTTTTCAGTTCATGTAAAAAGAAAATAACTTTTCTTCCTTTCAATCCATACTTTGTGCATGGGTTGAAAACAAGCCAGAAACAATAGGAAAACTGTCCAGAAATCCAACATGAGAGGAGCAAGCCAGTGATGGGCAGGTTCAGGAAGATGGGATGTCCATCTTTCCTTCCCCATCCTCTTCAAAAGCTACTCATTTTAATCATACAAACTCATTAATTGTAAGATTGCCCCCCACAATAAAACTGTTCATGATTCTAGTAAAAATATCCACACAAGGTAAGTCAGCACTTTTCAAGGCAAGTAAGCACAACCTGACCAATATGAACGGAATTCATGAAAGGATATAAGTGTTGGGAGCAATATGAATGTAAATTAGCATTTTACCACGTCGGTGAAAACGGACAAAAGTCATGCTGAGTTCAAAGGGGTCACCTACAGAGGAGAAGACAAAACATAAGAAAACCAAGAGGTTTGGGGTTGTACAGTTCAGATCACTGTGCATCCAGCATCACACTTGGTTAAAACATGATTCTGATAACCAAAAAAAGGTGATTTCAAGAAATAAAAACAGATGAAAGTGAGGCTAGGGGGCAGATACATCAGGCTGCTCTGCTCCATCCACACCTCCCAGCTCCTCTCCTCACTGAGACTTGGGCCCAATACCTAGTCTGATCTCTGACAAACTTTCAAAAGTTAATCCCACTACTTTTCAGGATTAGTTAAAAAAAATCTCTTCCTAACATCTTCAACAGACTATTTCCAAGGTAATGGCCTTTCCTGAACCAGACGGGGGTGGAGGTGAAAACTGGTTAGGTGGCTCAGGAGGAAGAGCCAGCAGGATTACTGTGAATTCAAGGCTAGCCTAGGCTACACAGTGTGTTCAGGGCCTGCCTGAACTACAAAGTGAGACCATGTCTCAAAAAAAAAGAAAAGAAAAAGAAATTGGTTAGATGAACACTACCTATCATGGGTGGAAGACAAAGGATATGGCAGCAGCCTTCTCCATTCCTCATTTGTGTTGTGTTTGTCCAAATGCATTCTCAAAGTCTGTATATACAATACTTAAAGTGAGCATGCAATGATGCACGGTTTGGGAGACCATCAGCCACAGGAAAATCTTGAGGTGATACCTATTTTAGACACTTTAAGAACAGAAATACTAAACAAAGGTATGAAAAGAAAAGATCACAGCCCAAAGGACACTGGAAGGCAGAAGGGCCAACATGGACCTAGAAGAGCAGAGTGCAGCACATAGGCTAGACATACAGGTCTGAACAGACTCGCTGATGTCACCAAAGCCAGACACGATTACAAGTCAAACTAGCTCCAGATTCAAATAGGAGGCATCTCACAAAATAAATAGGAAGATGGCATCAGTTGTGCTTGAAAACGATTATAAAATGCCACAAGCTCAGAATCAATCTTCATGTCTATATTTTTAGTTTTTCAAACATAGATGAAGACCCTGTGAATATCAGAACAACAAAGCTCTTCTTAAATATAGATGCCCACACAAAAGACCTGGCTCTCTCTCAAATAAATAAATAAATAAATAAAAAGAAATAACTAGGCTGTATTCCTTGTAATTTCCTCTCTTATCACTTAATCCTCTTCGCATTCATCCTTGCCAAAAACACTTTCATCCCCTGTGCAGCATGGTTTTCCTCCCAGGACACCTAATAAAATATTTATAACCATTTCAATAGTGGCAGCAGAGTCCTCTACAGGGGCAGGAAGGTCAAAGCCATCCTCACCACCCTCCATCCCTCCCCCGGAAAATATATGTACTACACCACAGTCAGTATGCAGCAGACCCAGTCTTACCTTTTGATTGTATCTTTCTTTTAATTACCAAAGTATTTTTAAAAACAAAACAAAAGCACATTATTCAGCACAGAAATATTAGGTGGGTCCCTAGACATGCATAAGCCCATGTGTTTTCCAATAGCACTGAGATCCTGGGGGCCATGGACCTGTGTAGCTCTCTCCCAAGCAGGACAATGGCTCTTCCAACTCTTCAGTCTCTCTAAACTCCCCACCCTCAATCCATTGCCTTTTATTTTCAATGCAATTTACTCTGCCTGGCTCATGGGACAAAATGATGTGTTCGGCCAGGGTTGATCCACCTTGCTATGCTCAGCACACAGACCACCTTCCTTCCTCTATCCTATGCTCTTTCTATTCTGTCTTCCTGCTGAGGCAGAATCACCATCTCTCTTCTTGCTGTCCCAGGCTATAAACTGCACCTGAGCTCAGATGTCTCCGCCAAGATCACGTATCTTGTGTACAACATGTTGTGTACAACACCTTCTTTCTATTTCACTCCTCTAATGCTTTACCCTCAAACTACAAACACCTTCAGGGCCCCTGTTAGCAAGAGAGTAGTAAAAGAAAATCCCCCCCCAACCTCCTACCTAGTTCTTTCCATATTCCTTCGTTGCCAAGGTCACCCAGGACAGTTCTACAGTCTCCTTCCCATGACTCATTCACCTTTCCTGCTATTGCCCCTAGTTTCTCCTGCTTCCCCAGCTCTGCTAACTAAGACCGCTCTGTGATCTAGCTGTCTCCATGAAGGATTTCTGTCTACATCTGATAGTGTTTACCACTTCCCTCCACAAAGGTCTTCGCACAGCCTGCATTTCCTGGTCATCAACCTCAACTATGATGGATCCTTTGCAGTATCCCTTGCAGACCTCTTTTTAAGACCTTTAAACAGGGATCAACCTTGAGGTTGCCCTTGGATTTTATTCAATGCTCCAAACCACCTTTTCCACCCATGGCTCAAACAGCCACAGCCAAGCTCATCAAGAGGTCATCAAATCCACCCTCAGCCTTACCCCCCACATCACAAACTCTGTATAGATCAATGCACAATAATGCACCACTTAGCCACAGGACTATTTTCTGAGAAATGAACATCATGCACTTTTGTCCTCATGCAAACACCACTCAGTATCCTTACATGGCCTAGAACACACACACAGCCTCTTGCACAGGGAAGGTAGATGGTATATACACTCATGGTATATTCTACTGCTCCTATGGAGGTGATGCAAAACGAATCAACAAAACACTTAATCAAGAATAAGAGGGGGCCAGGGATTTAGCTCAGTGATTCTGGCACTTGTCTTGCAAGCGCAAGGACCTGGGTTCAATCCTCGGTAACCACATACAATACTGGGCATGAAGACTCAGGCCCAGCAGCAATCAGTACCACATACCACAGTGCCGGGTGTAGTGGCTCACACCTGTAATCCCAGCACTCGGGAAGCAGAAGCAGGAGGATTGCTGTGATGTGAGTTTGAGGCTGAGCTCGGGGCCAGCCAGAACTACAAAACGAGACCCTGTCTCAATAAAATAAAATAGAATAAGAAGAAAGGATTTGATCAAGCAAGCAGTAAAATAAAAGACATGCAGTAAACATGAGATTTATAAACCTGTTCTTGGCATAACATTGTTTAAAGCAAGTATTTTTTATAAGTCAAGGAGTATACTCTAAAATAACAATAAAAATTAGAGTACAGCAAATATGCAAGCACTAGCATAGTTGCTTTTTGTCAAGTATCAAAACACAGAAGCATATTGCTGACATGGCAATACTAAGGGCCCCTTAATGTGCACTCACTCATGTATTTTCTGGAGTCACCTCCAGTCTTTGCACTATAAACCTTGGACAGCTCCCTTGTCCACATACAATTGTACAAAAATATAGGCATCATGCATTATTATATTTAATTTATGAGCAAAGTCATGTAACACAAACATAAGCAAAAAGACACCAAAGGCTAAAATATTAATCTCAGAATCAAGCTTAAGGACAAGGCAAGAATAAAAATTACAATTATAGTACCACCACTGAGGTTTTATTTTATACAAAGATAAATTTTGATTTATAGAAAAACATGTAAATCAAAATGCATGAGTAAAGTGGCTGAGGAAGTTGGGACAGACTAATTCTAGAACCAAACCAAGTAGCTGGATAGACTAAAAATATAGATTCAAAAGACACAATTAAAAAGTCTGAAAAAGTAAACTTGAGAGCCTACAGAGAAAATACATTCACTACAAGTACAAAAAGGAAGCCTAGAGTAAGTCCTTCACTCCTAGCTCCAGGCCCTAAAGAAATACAAGATAGCTAGATCTTCAGGCCATCTCCTCACTATGCCAATGGTCAACAGAAACCCAAGAAAACCTCAAAGGTCCCCCTGCCTCAGAGCATCAGGAACAGAGGTCACTGCAATTCTTGATCAGCAGGTAAATGCACCACTATTAGAACACGACTTAAAGTTCACTTCAACACGAGATTTCAGAACTGGAAGAGACCTTGAAGAACCGAATTTGCACCTTTATCTCACACAGGAGACTTGAGAGAAAGTGTTTCAGCCACACGTTGGGACAACTCTATTAATTATGCCCCGTGCAGGCTGTAAAGAGTTGACCCACAAATGGTTTGTGATAGAAGAGAGTCTGGTTGCGCAGGTCACAGTGACTTACCCAAATTCCACTCCCAGAATTGAAGCCTTCTTTACTAAAAAGACAAGGTTAATTACGAACCACAACCTATATTTTGTTTGTTCTGTTCCTAATTCAAGAATACTTTGTCTCTTCCTTTACAAGCCTTACTTGATCAGCAATGTATCCTTAGCACCTACGCATAGTCTCTTCACTCTGATCTAACTATGATGTCACCAATAAATATCAATGGCTTTGGCAGGCAGGGCTTTTACTAGCTCACACTTCTAACTGCACAAGCACTAGTCATTCTGTCTCTTGAGCTCAATCTGAGTCTTTCTTCTTGACATGCACTGAGCAGGAGATTAGAACCCACTACCAGGAGCCCCGGTAAACTACAAAAAGACCTACAATGATTTGGCAAGCAGGCACGCGCCAATTTGGAACTGAGCTCCTCAGTGATTGGCTGCAGGTGGTGACATTGCTTCTGTGTCATGTAAGCAGAATTTGTAATATTCTCCCTCCTCTATGAGACAAAAATTATTTCCAGAATAATTATGAAATAAAGACATACAAAATTCAGCAGAAAAGAGGGAGTATTAGGCTGGAGTACAGCTTAGTGACAGAATGCTTCCCTGGCATAGTTCATTCATCTTATTCAACTAGCACATTACCTTTTAAACTCTATCAATACAATGCCTGTGTTCAATACTTAGCATTAAAAAAAAAACTTTATTAAATTGTATCTGATCGTTCCAGAGAGTAAAACAATAAAAAATTATTATTGTTCAATAAATGGAAAAATACAACTCTTTACTCAATATTTTTTTCACATGTAACAGTTTCAGCTCTTTGGCTCCAGGATGAGAGAATACTTATGTTAATAATTATCAGATAACAAAACCAACTTTACTACAAATGGTAGAATTTGGAAAACTACTAAATCACACTACAAGTGTTACATTTTATTTTCTTGATTCAGTCTTCATGTTTAGAACAACAAATAATCATCAATAAATGTCAGTGTTCAGAATATTATTAAATCTAATAACTTTTTATATACACTGAAGTCTGCAATTAAACCAAACAGAACACAGTAGCCCTCAGGTCATAATACTTCTGTGTTTTAAACTTTCCATAGAGAAATCTCCAAGTGACCACATAAACCAACAGACTTTGAGTTGACATTGTAGCTGAGCGATGGAGCTCTTGCCTATCCTGTGTGAGACCCTGGGTCAAACCCCAGAACTGCAAAACAACAACAACAGTAATAATAGAATTGAAGTAAGTAGGGCTCTATTTTTTTATGTTTACAGATCTGCTATCATTATTTTGAACTTACTGTTTGAACTCAGAAATCTCTGTCACACACAAAGTTGTGGAGACAGAACTGTTGGTCCAAAGTGTGAACCCAGCCAGCCCTTCTCTTGGGACCCTGCTCTCTAAAGGCAGACACACAGCCTGGTCCTGGACACATGGCCACAGGCTAGCTAGGATGTCCTAACTGGCTCACAGGGAGGATGCAGTGCTCAGTGGAAAGAGACGAAACGTGCTACTTAAAACATATATGAGTGTATTATTTCATATGTAATCTGTAATACTAAATATCAGCCATAGCACTTATTGAGGATGCAGGGTAACTGAAGACTTTTTCAGGCAATATTTTATGGCTGACATTACAAAGACTTGCTGGAGCATGGGAATAGCAAGAAGTGGGTGGACTTCGTTGGGCACGACGGTTTGCCCTCTTTTTGTTTGTGCCTTGGGTGGGTAGCTCTCCTACATCTCCCATGCCCTTTCTACTCCAGAGGCTCTAAAAATGAATTTTGTGAATGAACAAGTTGTAAACCTCAATGATACAAACAGCTTAAGGATGCCAGCTTTTGCATTAAATCCCAAATAAACCTTCACTGGAGGGTAGAAATCAATCTGTTAAATCTGAAGAATTGGCATTAGAAGCATTTCCCTCCGTGGTCCTTGTTTAGGAGTAGTTTACATGAAAGTGTAACATCAAAGCCAAAGCATCATATCAGTTTCTGAGGCCCAAGTAATTGCACATTACCGTGGGGGTTCTACATTTCCCAACAACTCTCTAATAAAACTGCAGAAGCAGAATATTTACATGAGATGAGAAGGTGTTACCCCAGAAAGGTCCAGAGTAGTTGCTGTAGTAGGGAACCCCAGTATCCCAGAGTCAGGGCTCTCTGGGACTCTGTAGCCATGTCTAGTAGTCTCTTGTCAAAAGAAGTCCCCGAGGAGTTTGGAACCCACCCATCCTTTGGGACCCCTGGGATGGCCTAAACCCCTGGGATAAGCTCTCTAGATTCACCTGCAATTAACCAATTTAAAAATCACCAATTTTGAAAGCCACACAGCTGGGTAATACATTATCTATTATCAAGACAACACCTCTCATATAGGAAGTGATGGTAACAGTTGCTTAAGTTACTTCCTAGAGATCCAAGGCCACTTTTACAAAAAAAAAGTCTTTGCACTTGGGCCTGCAGATGTCTGGTGGGTGACTAAACCAGGATAAAACACTTGGCATCCCTGTCTTCATTGTCTGGCCCTTCTGCTGTCTCAGCCCTTGTGTCAGACCCTGCTCAGCTCTGCATAGACCTGCTGAAAATTCCACAACAATATGAACATACTTACTATAACTGGATGGTAAACTTAGAAATGATTAAGATAGTAAATTTTATGTATATGTATTCTATCACATTTAGGAAGAAGAAAATAAAAACAAACAATAAGCCTATCAACTGTCACACAAGATGGAAGACACAATTTCTGTGGTGTATCATATCCTAGACCCTTCCACATTTATAACCTCATTTAGTTTCAAAACAAGCATACAAGGGAAGCATGCTTCCTGTCCAACAAACAAGGAAATAAGAATTCAAAGAGCTCATGGAAATGGCATCACTAGCAGAGCTGAGACTCACACGCACTTTGTCTCTGTCCTCCCTGGTTGCTGTTGGGGATGGTGGTGCTGTGCTGCTGGAGACTGAGCGCTGGACCTTACCAACTCTAGGCAAACACTCTTACCACTGATCTACACCGCAACTTTGCCCTTTGTACTATATCTAACCTCCCCCTCTGGCTATTCCAAAAAAGTTTACTATGAAAGCTTTTCCATTACTTAACAACTTAATGTTCTCTATGATAACCTCCAGAAAATGCCAGAAATAATCTTCTAAATCAGGTTACTACATTAAGAAAATGTTTCAAGTTCATTTCTCGAATACATTCATCTTATTCAACTAGCACATTACCTTTTAGTCTTGATCAATACGGTGTAACACTTACTTGTTTTTTAAACTCCAGTGGTGTATACTAAGATTTGTGGGAGAGTTATTCCCAAAAACAATTGAAACATAAACAAGAGAAATATCAGAATCTATAAAGCATTGTTAGGACTTGTGAAAGTGCTTCATCCATGTTAACTCTTTAACCTTCACTGTAATTCTATGACTATGCACCATAAGATGAGGGTGATAACACAGGAAGTCACTGAAAACCAAAAGAAGGGGAAGTGTCAAACAGCAAGTGTCGTCCTGCTCCATACCAAAAAGCACTTCAGTTTTTGTTACACGATGTAAGGTTACAACTAAAATACCTTATCATAAAATTACCAACCAGTTTGGCTTTGTGTACATACAACAGGAAGGAAGAGGTACATCACAGTTCTTGGAGCAAACATCCCAGGACCAAGAAATAGCAGAAGCACTGGCAACAATTTACAAGGATTTTGAAAAATCATATTTTGTAATTTTACAAAAAATCCTCAGCAAAAAGATTTTAGAGGCACAATTGTTCACCTTTTCATCAGTGACTATCTCATATATCTTTTACAATAAGAAAGGAGATCAAAAGATACAAGAATGGGGGAGGAAGAGAAGGGAATGGAAAGTGAAAAAAAATATGATGTATTATATACCAGCTCCCCAGGAAAATGTAATTATTGTGTATTCCAAACAGATACTACAAAAATTTTAAAAAAGAAATCAAACCTAAGCTGTAACAAGAAAAGAATACATCTAGAAACTACTACCCAGATCTATCTCTTGTGCAGAAAACAACCACAGCATTAGTCATTCCATCATAAACATTCTCCCATAAGTAGGTGAGGACTCATAATTATGTTGTCCTCATTTTAAAATACTCAATACATTTCAAAAGTTAAACTGCATACAAGTTACTTTAGAAGGCCAGATATGTTTGCTATATTCACTTTTCTAATAGTAGTACCTCAAAATATCAAAATTCACAATGTCCCAAGTAGAAGAGTTAAAAAAAAAATGCATAATCACTAGACTTTCAACTGATATGTGAGAAAACAGCTTTGACTATGAAGGATGTTAAATTAATATTTTCTAGTAATCTATATAACAAGATTGTAACTTAAAATCAAATTCAATTAATTTTCTTATAAAGCAGTCCACTACCCAATCTCCTTAAATATGCCAGATTTATGCCTATAAAATGCTTATTTGGACCAACAGCAGACACGAGCACTGTACTGAGAACAGTTTCTCATGTCTAGTGTGTGTATAATATGTGATTAAAAACAAATATTTGTAACACTCAATCATTCCCATGAAACATCCAAAGAAAATACTAGAAAATGGACCATGAAACTAGAAATCTATCTTCATGTGACAGCGAAGTGGAACAACACAGTGATTATCACAAGGTGACAAATATCCCCAGCCCTGCCACTTTTCCTCAGTGTTCACATATCAACACAGGGCTCTGAAAGTTAGGGGCACAATTTTAAGCGCAAGAGGCTGAAAGCATTTTTCAACCTTCATTAAAATTTTTGTTAAAGAATAGTAGCAATGTAGATTAAGTCATCATCCATTAACTTGCTGAAATAAGAAAGCTCACTCTTGACCAAAGACACAACAGAAAGAGCCAGCATGAGGAACCAATATCTGCTCGTAGGGATGACAGGAAAAGTCACTGTACAAATGAGTCTGGGACAGTTTTACCAACTGTGAAGCATGCATTATGGCTTATAAAAAAATAACTAAAAGTGATATTGAATATTTTGTTGCAGGAGGAGACCTGGCAACTGTGCCCTAACTTCTCGCACATTGAGTAGGCCCTGCAGTTCAGCCGGAACATTCACAAAGGCCCAGCGATTCTACCCTGACCTCTGTATACCAGTGAACCCAGAAGTTCTCATAGGAGCCTCATGCAGGGAGGAGGCCTAGCAACTCCACCTTCGGCTACAGCACTCTGACTGTTCAGGGATCTGGAGAGCCACAGTACAGCCCCACAAGGGCATTAAGGCTGAGCTCTAGAAGACAGAGCAATGGTGAACAGCAAAGAGAGGGTCTCCTCTCTGAAAACTGAAGCCCACTGGAAGCATGAAGAAAGTCTCTGCAATAAAAACCTACTGAACAACAGTGGCCAGTGGCATGATTGTTCTATTCAAATATCTCTTCTCGTGTTCCAGAACTGAGATTGTCTAAGGTACATTACATATTCAAAGTCCAAGGGTCAATTATACCAGGAGCATGACCCAGGAAGCAGTCATTCTTTAAGGGTAAAAAGTATTAGCAAGAAAAAGACTTCTAATAAGCTTACGCAGGCAGCACCAGGAATTTAACCAAACACATCAACAACAACAAAAAAAAAAAAAAATGAGAGAACACCTAAGTAGTACCCAAACCTAGAATTCCAGATCAACAAAGGGAAATTTAGGGAGCAATGAGATGAAACAACCTGAAACTCAACCACCTGAACTCCCTGAACTGGCAACAAAAGAGGATCTGGAAAAAAATGAAATGGGAAATAATCTCTCAGATAACAGCAGAGATAGTGACCA
>PVIR01028655.1:0-21594 GCA_004026965.1 Petromus typicus | reverse complement strand
GTGGTGGCTCACGCCTGTAATCCCAGCACTCGGGAGGCAGAGGCAGGAGGATTGCTGTGATGTGAGTTTGAGGCTGAGCTCAGGGCCAGCCTGAACCACAAAGCGAGACCCTGTCTCAAAAAAACCTAAAAAAAAAAAAAAGTTTATTACAGTGAAAGACACATCCCCATTAATGCCACTAAAAATGCTCCCCTCACTTTTGTCCATCATTCTTACTTTTTTTCTGAATGTCTTTATGGGCTGCGATTAAAAAGTACAGTGAATGCTGTTTCTGGGAATCATCCAATGGAAAAAAAGACCCATAAAACCATTACACTGTGTCTTTTTTTCCCTTATTCGCCATATCTAGCACTTACGACTTTTACCTCTTCCCCAGAGTCAAAATTACCAGGAAAGTAAATGTTTGAATCAGTTTCAAACATTGAGGCAGCCATGACAGCACCACAGAACTCACTTACAAAGGAGGACTTGCAGAACTGCTTGAGAAAGTGGTAAGGTTGATGGAAGAGTGCCCGTAGAGTGAGGAGAACTACTTCGAAGGGGATCAGTGGCAATGTGTCTTTTATTGTAATAAATGTTTTTAAATTTGTACCTTCAACATATTTTTCATTCATACTTTCTGTGTGTATGCATTTGTGTGTTTATTCAAACAGAAGGGTTTGTTACCAAACAAATATCTACAGGTGTTCATCTGCTCAAAAATGGGACAGCTTTATATGAGAACTTAGGATGCTTATATAACAACCACAAAGTTGACTGGATTTTCTAGCAACTTCTGGAGTAAGAAAGAAACTGTTTGCTTATCGAGTCTTCATTACTTTATTCATGAAAGAAAAAGAAGAAAGAGAAAGAAGGATACAGAGAGGCAAGTCAGAGAAGCTAGATGAGTATTGTTGTTTTGTGAATTATGGCTAGAGGCTTTCCCGGCTGGGGAAGATGAGCGCAGAGTCAGACGCAGCCCCTGGAGAAAGTCTCTGGAACTCCCTAATTTATTCAAGCTTCAGTGTATTATATAGCAAAGGGTCACAGGGTGTGGTGAAGGCTGGGAAGAGGGGAGGGTCTATTGGCTTGACCTAGGGTTTTGCCCAATAAGAGAATTTTGTGAATGGGGGATCTAGATGGCATGAGCTATGGGGTAGGTGAAGCCATGGGTGAGTGACATAAGGGGTGGAGGTGTCAAGGAGGCCACTGACAAGGCTCAACCATGGGCGCCAAGTGTGCTCAAGCCCCTAAGGGTCTCCAAGTCTGCAGGGAGACAAAGTCTCAACCTTCAGGCTCAGGAGACAGGCACATTTGCACTAGTCAGACTTTGCCCTAGGTTCACTTGCCCTAGCCAGACTTGCACCTCTCCCTTAGAGTATGACAAAGCAAAATTTTTCCTGGCATTAAATGCAGAAGAATTTATCATAAAAAGGTGCATGACTGACAGTAGTGATTTCAATTATAGCTTTACCTAAGATATTTAAGTAAAGATATTTAGGTAATGATGATGGATTTTTTGTTATAACAACCCTTGATGAGACTTAAAGATATCAATGTTAAATTCTTGGGTGAAGGAAACAAAACAGAGCATGCAAACTAGGAATACCAAAGCGCCTAGCCTATTTCATGGGACTGATAATGAAAGCAAAAGAGCTCATACATGGGAAAATGTTTGGATACAGTGACTTGGAGACCACTGTTTCATTCAGAATACCACTCATATTTGTTGCATTATTTTTCTGTGCCTGCTGTTGTTCTAGGTGCTCAGAAGGCTGACTTTCAATCATTATACATTATTTTGTCTATCTATATTTTATCAAACTATATGCTTATCTATCTCATTACTTTCAAAAATAAGATTGATAACAAATAATTGAATGAGGCTTGATAGATAATGTTTCAGTAATTCTCAAAACATGGTGTCATCGAGTCTTTAAGCTGCTTGGGTTTCTTTTTTGTTTTGTATTCAAATCTTTATTGGTACATTATGAATACACGTCATCGTCACATTCAACATTGAGAGTTTGCACCAGAATATGACATGACTTGACTCTCATTTTTCCCTCCCTCCCACCCAGCAAACCCCCATCCCTTGTATACATAAGCTTTGTTTCCCTTTTTCTTTATTACTATCACATTCTTTTTTTCCCCAATATATACCCCTACACCCTCTTTCCTTTTAAATATTTTCTATTTCACAATATCAACTATATATACTAGAATTCATTTACATCTTCATTTTCTCATACCAGAGAAAATATATAATATTTACACATCTGTGACTTATTTGTTTGACTAATGAGGATGTCCTAAAGGTACATCCATTTGAGTATGAATGACTCAGTCTTGTCATTTTTTATGACAGAGTAATATTCCATTCCATAAAAGAACCACATCTTTTTTATCCAGCCTCCAGTTGATGGACATTATGGTTGTTTTTAAGATTTAGCAATCACAAACTTAGCTGCTATAAACATAGGTGCACATATGTTGCTGTGATATGAATCTTTTAATTCTTTTGTGCATATACCTAACAGAAGAATGGTCAGGTCAAATGGAACCTCTAATCCTAGCTTTTTGAGGAATCTCCACACTGATTTCCACAGAGGTTGTACGAGTCTACACTCTCACCAACAGTAGAGAAGGATTCCTTTTTCTCTGCAGACTCGCCAACATTTGTTGCTGGCTAATTCTGAGATAGCAGTCATTGTTTGTGTAGTGAGATGAAATCTCAGTGTTGTTTTCATCTACATCTCTCAAATGACCAGTGATGTTGAGCATTTTTTCATATGCTTCTTAGCTGCTTTTACTTCTTCCTCTTAAAAGTGTCTGTTCATTTCAAGTGCCCATTTTTGAATTGGGTCTTTAAATTTGGGTGGGCTGATTTTTTTAAGCTCCTTACATCTTCTAGATAGTAGCCCTTTGTCTGAGAAACAGCTGGTAAAGGTTCTTTCCCATACTGTTGGTTACCTTTTCACTTTGTTGGTTGTTTCCTTTGCTATGCTAAAGCATTTTAATAGAATGAGGTCCCATTTGTTGTTTTCTTCTGCCAATTCTCGTGCTATAGAGTTTTTGTTCACAAAATCTTCTCTTAAGCCAATGTCTTCAAGAGTTTTACCTAATATATTTTGCAGCAGGTATAGTGTTTCTGTTTTAATATTTATGTTTCTAATACTTTTTGACTTTAGCTTGTTACACGGTGAAAGAGATAGGTCTAGCTTTAGTCTTTGGAAGATTAAAGCCCAGTTTTTCCAGGACCATTTGCTAAAGAGACTATCTTTCCTCCTTTGAGGAGTTTTGGCTCCTTTGTCAAAGATGAGGTGACTCAGTGTATTTGGAGTAGTTTCTGGATCTCCTAATCTACTCCACTGATCTTCACATCTATTACTTTGCCAGTATGAGGCAGTTTTTAATCACAGTGGCTTTGTAGTATAGTTTCAAGTTGCTAGACTTAATTGCCAAATTTAGTAGCATAGCTGGATACAAGATCAATGCTCAAAATTCAATAGCCTTTGCATTGAAAGGCCTTTGCATTTGCACAAACAACAGACCCACTGAGAGAGAAATTGAGGGTCAGTCTCTTTCACAATAGCATCCCAAAAAATGAAATATCTAGGAATCAATCTAACAAGTAGAAGTGGAAAACCTCTACTTGGAAAACTACAGCATTCTGAAAAAGGAGATAGAAAATATCAGAAAACAGAAAAACATACCTTGCTCTTGGGTAGGAAGAACCAATATCATCAAAATGGCAATCCTCCCACAGCTACTATATAGATTCAGTATAATCCCAACTGAAGTCCCATCAGCATATTTCACAGATCTAGAGAAAAAAAATCCAAATAGTCATCTGGAACCACAAAAGACCTAGAATACTAAAAACAATTCTAAGCAAAAAGGACATGGTGGTGGGTATTACGATCCCCAATTTGAAACTATACAGCTGTGTTTCTTCTAGATGTCACCCAGTTCATCTTGTCAATATAAGAATTCTTCTCACTGAATTTCTGAAGGAGCGAATCACAAATCACTTTAGCTGTTTTAAACTCCTGGTCTACTATCTGACAGCTTCAGTGTTTAGGGAACAGCCTAGAAGTTTGAAGAAGAGTGGCAGAGGTGAGTGTTGGAAACTTTTCTGTGACCTTCTGTCAGTTCTTTCTGGCTTTAATTCTGCTCACCAGCATTCATTTTCTCATCAGAAGCATAGTTGGAATTATCTTGTTTCCTTGTACTTGATGGCTTTTGAATTTGAAAGTGTCTATGATGTCATATTTAATTTTTAAAAAATTTTTGGCCTACATTCCCATTCTCTCATTTGTCATTTCAGAGAGTTTCCAGATATCATCTTTGTTGCCTTTATCTGGATACATTGTTTTGACAATATCTTTTTTACAACACATCATTCAGAAATAACCAATGCCAAAAATCTGGCCTGAATACATTAAATTCTATCCTAGAGAGTTTAGTTTACATTTCTAGCTTATTCCTTAAAAAAAAAACAAAAAACCTTTGGACCAACTTATACTTGAAATATGTGTTTATGAATAACTTCGGATCATGTTGCCTGTGTTTCAAATTGTTTACCAATGGATTATAAAACTTGTTGTATCTAATAAGTTATGTATCACATCAGGAATACTTACACAGTAAGACACAGAGACTGCAAATCATAAAATGCTGTCCAAATATGTGGTACAATAATTAAGGTCCTCATATTGTCAACATGTCAGTTCTGGAATCATTGTTGAGATATCCTTGCTTCCATAGTTCTGTGTTATTTAATTTAGGCAGATTAACTAATACTTTTAGTTAAATAAATGTTTTGTCCTCTTTTTCAATAAGTTAATGTACACAGCTTTCTGTGTATAAGTTAGAAAATAGTTGCTAAGTGCTTGCTGATCAATATACTCCTAAGCATATCAGGAAGTACCATGCCAGGAATTGTTCCAGCACTTATTGTTAACAGGGTTTCATGAAAGCAGAATGACCTTCAGTGCTTTCTTTAAAACATTCTTTCCAAAAGGAGCTGACGTGGGAAGGGAGAGCAAGGGCTCCATCCTGAGGGGCTGGGGAAGAGGGGTGGATATTGGTGTAGAAAGCTATTGAGGGATAAAATAAAATAACATTCATTTAATTTAAAAAATGAAGGAATGGTATGATCTTAAGTGTTTAAATATTTGTCTAAGATGCACTGTGGGCTTGCAGGGAGCTTGTGGTTACTGGAGTAAAGGTGAGTGAGAGAGAGAGAGAGAGAGGCAGCAGGATTAAGCAAAGGGAGAGAAGGTTCCTAGGAGGGGTTGATGGAGGTGAGGAAGGACCCTGAAGGAGATGTTTTTAGAGGGAAAAACTTAAAAGACTTGCTTTTGTCCAAAGCCCAAGGGGATAGCAAAGCAGGGAACTTCAATGCCAATAATTCAACCAGAAGAAGAGGAAATCATACAAATTGCCTAGAGGGACAAATTTTGTTGCTCTAAAACTGAGAGGAAAATGAAGCTCAGTCTTGAGATGAGCAGATCAGGACAAGAAATCATGATCAGACACCTTATCAGTCAGAATCTGCTTTTTCGTATAATATCCCCACAGCTGGTGATTCAGTCGAAGGCCCAAGTCACCTCTTCCCGTGCTCTGTTCTGCCACTCTCAGTATATTTGCTTTCAGGCTTACCTGCCATAGTACAAAGATGACTTCAGACATAACTTCTTCCTTACAAATACATACAAGTAAGCATTCTCTTCCCAGGCAAGAAAGTATTTAAAAAATGGACCTATTTATTATTTTAGGAATAGACCTAGTCTATTCCTTTCTGGTTTTGATGGAGTAAATGTCCCCAGAAGCCTGGATGTACTTTACTCATACACTGGTCGTATTTCTACTCTTGTCCCCTGCAAATGGAGCTAAGATGAACAGTACGGACCAGTCCTAGTTTAGCTTAGTGAGTTAGGAGAGGAGTGTACCTTATCTGAGCATGTGACAATCCACTCTCTTATTTGGGCAGGAAAATAAGAGAGAAAGTTGGTAATGGGCAGTCAAAAATCTCTGTCATCTGTGTCAACTGTGGTTGAGCTATTACTTGACAAAAATGTTCCTTTTCTTTTCATTTTTAAGTTAAAGATATGCAATGGGGAATAACTACTGTATAGAAAACCCTGGGAAGGATGTGCTCATGTTTAATGTCTGTACCTATTGTATAAGGTAACACTGAACCATGGTTTTAATTACCTCATCCATAAGATACCACAGAATTTTGAATTTCTGAAAATTCAATTTGTTAGACTCCATACTTCTCCTTGAAGAACTATGCAGATAGTAACCACACCACCTAATTTCTCTTTTTTATATATAGGAGTTCTTTTATGTTTGTTTTGAGAGGGTATCTCACTATGTAGTCAGGCTGGACTAAAATTTAGGATCCCCCTGTCTCAGCTTTCTGAATGCTGAGATTACATGTGTGTACTACCACACTCAATTTAGAGATTTGTTGTTGTTGTTGAGCTGGAAAAAACATCATTTTATGTGTATGATATTCTCTTCTGAAAACAAATAATTCTCAAAAAGTAACTCAATGTCTAATAGATTTTGTAAGATATAAAATAAAGGTCCTAGGCCTAAAATTTCATAATGTAATTCAATCAGAACATTCTAGTGGCGTCACTGGGATGGAAGAGATAGGACCTGAGGTGAAATGCTAGTTCCTCAATCAGCTTGTTCTGGTGTTTATTCAGTTATTTCCCTTCTGCAGACCTCAATGTCACCATCTCTTTCTTTGAAGAAATTTTACTAGATTGTGTTCTATGTAGAATTAGCCTTCTGAGGAAGGTTTGTCAGTGCATGAAAATGGGAAATTTTGCTCATATAAGTTTTAGAAATAGTTTACCAATTTAATCATGTTTCTTCAATACAGGAGCCTCAGATACTAGCATATACTTTGAATCTCCCCTAGAAAAATAGAGCTTCTGAAGTTTTCTTAGACACTGTTTTGTTTTTGTTTGTTTTAGCTTCAGAGTTTTGAAGAATCATTTTTTCTTTGACCCAGTTTGTGGAACACTGACACTACGATTATGCAGAAGGGATATTTTGCTGGAGCTCAGAAGCCAACTCTGGGAATAAGGAAGAGAGAGATCTCCCACTGAGTCAGTCAGGAAAGACACCCTGAAGGAGGCAAATTAGAACTGGAACCCTTAGGTTAGATAAAACTGAATGGAAATATTGATGTGTAAGTGGTGTGGATTAGGACAAAACAAGAGGCTTTGGCTAAACTATCGGCATCTTACTTCCTAATTGCAGGTTTTGCTGGCCTTACTGCGCAGAACTGGATTGAAAACAACGGGCATTGTTGAGCAAATGAGCGCCAATGCATAATAAATGTAAATATTTGAGAGGGTTAGGGCTCCTTTGAGCATTCCTGGCTTCCTTTTCTTTAAAGCTGGGGGGGGGGGGTTTGTTGTCTTGAAGGAAACTGTGGAAGTTACACGAAGGAGCAGTAAGAAGGCAGGTATAACATTGTAATCTTCCTACTCTTCATTCTTTTGTCTTTTGGAAACTTTTGCCGCTAATAATACTCAAATGTCCTTCTAGACTGAGGATTTTTAAAGGTAAGAACATATTTTTAGAAACAGTTAGAGTCAAAGCTGAACAGTTATTCTGAGGACTGCTTAGACTCCACCATAGCTATCATACGTACATGAAATTAAAATTCCACATGATTTATTCTCAGGACTTTCTCTTCAGCTTTTATGTGCATTGAATTGTTTCTTGGCTTCCTTGAGCTCTCATCCAACCCAGAAGGCTCCTATCAGAGGTAACTAAGTAGACTGCATAGTAAGGATGATTTATAATGTCCTAGTGATGGAGCTGGACATTTCTTTATTGAGCATGGAAACTAATGGGGAAAACAAATCAGATCAATGCTGAATGAAATCTGGGCACCAGGCAGTGGAAAGATGAAGGAGAAAGCAGTTGAGGCCCTATTTTGTATGTAGATTTGTTGGCTTCCTTCTCTGAGGTGCTCTCTCTCTCTCTTTCATTTTTAAGGTAGTGTCGGACTTTGTAGTTCAGGGTGGCCCTGAGCTCACTATGTAGCCCAGGCCAGCCTAGAACTTATCGCAATCCTCCTGCCTCTGCCTCCTAAGTGCTGGGACTGCAGGCTTCAGTTACCACACCAGGCACTGTGGTATGTGGTTACCAGGGATTGAACTTGGGACCTTGTACTTATGAGGCAGGTGCTGGAACCACTGAGCTAAATCCCCAGCCCTGAAGTTCCTTTTTTCTTCTCCATTTTGTTTCATATTAGGAAGAAAAACAGAAATATTGTCATTCATGCACATTTTATTAAAGTATTCACACAGTCAACAAATATTGATTGAGCAATTACTCTGTGTCAGGCACTGAAACAGGTTGTGAACATATCACTGTGAAGAGAATAGAAATCCTTGCCTTTGTGGAAATTATGGTTTTACTTGGCGACATATATAAGCTCATGCATACACATATGCACACAGATATAATTTTACTATGGGTTTTTATATGTTTAATACACATAAAACATATATGTTGTACATGGACATATAATATATATTGTTTATGTTACATATGTAGACTATAAACTAGAGTGAGAGCAGAAGAGAAAAAAAACAGGGAAACAGAGTTGTTGGAAGGAAGAAAAGGGAAGGGTTGAATTTTAAATCAGTATCAGAAGAAAGACCTCCTGGAGAAAGTAACTCATAGACTCTGAGGCATTCAGTTTTTCCTGTCAAAGGGAATTTCAGGTGCAGAGGCCTGAGGGATGCGGAGCAGCAGGCAGTGTACTTGCAATGCAAGAACAGAGGAGAGAAAGACGTGTGAGTGAGAGAACGTGGAATTCACTTGTGTAGGGCCTTGTGTGTCGTAGTAAGCTTCCACTTTGTGTGATGAGGAAAGCCACTGGAAGCTTTTGAGCAGAGGAATTACATGACCTGATATGCTTTAGTGGAAATATTTGATATCTGACAAGGCAAAAGCTGGAACCAGAGAAACTAATTCTTAAGCTACCTGGGAATCCAAGATTGTTCTTCAGTATCAACTTCCATGACTGGACCTGAAGGCAGATTCACACTTGCACACGCCCCAATTCTCGTGCTATGGCTTTGTGTCAGTCGGCACAGGAAGTGACGCATCAGCAAAGCCACAGTCGGTCTTGCTTTTCCGTCTTCATGCTGAGATGTCAAGATCAATGGGCTCCCATCTAACAGAAGGAGACGGATGAACCCTGAGTGCACTGCTCTTTGTGTTCTCATTTCTCTTGACTTCAAGAAGGAAGTACTCACTTTTCCACCTTCAAATATGTATCTGTGGGGATGATGATCTCTTCAAAGAGCTCTCTATATATCTTTTATCTTGTGTGAGAACATGACAAGAAGGTTCTGGACAGAAATTTTCTAGGAAATATCCTTGAAATCCCTCTCACTGATTAGGTCGTGTTTGGGCACCTAGTATTTTTCCTGTTCCTCTTGGAATAGAATGTCTTGGAATTCTCTGAAGAAGTTTCTTTCCAAGCCTTCTTCTTTCCTGTGCCCTGTGAACAACCAAAGGAGTCCAGTTTTGTGAATTTGAATTTACTGCTTTTAAAAATTTCTATCTTGATCCGCCACTTCACCCTGTAAGGTCATAGCTAGTAAATTCTGTTGTTTGGATTACAACTTTCTGTTATAAGGGAGAAAGTGTCTTTTTCATTCATGAATTGTATATTTCTGCCTTGTCAATGGTTATCACAAATAGGGATATTTTTGGCAGAAGAAAAAAGAAAATTCACAAAGTCTTACATGGTTATTCCATAGCATGGTGATATGCACAGGGTAGATACTCAATAATATTTGTTGAAAGAATGTTCGAATTTTGTGGTTTAAATAGAAACTGCAGAGTAAACTCAGGCTAGGAAAGCAGTTCAGAGTCAGAATTAAGTTCACCCCTTGCAAAGGAGTACAAATAAAGCGGTTGTGTACTCACCACAGAACGAAGAGTGTGAATTTTTATGTCCAACTTTCAGAGACGCACTGCAGAAAAATGTTTTAGAAATGATGATAAGAACATTGTGTCAACATGTTCTGGTGTTGGATTTACACTGAGTCCACAGTGCTTTTTGTCCGTGAATATATGCCAAGGGGACGCTGTGTGCTAAGCCCTGAGCATGAGAAAAGCGACAGCTTCACAGCGATGAAGATGGCAGCTAGCACTTCACACTTCGTTGCCAGTGAAAGGGCCCAACACTAGTTCTGTGAGAGCAGAGGGGGAGGAGGTCACCGTGAGATGGCACACGTGTGAAGGCTTTCTGGAAGATTTGAAATTTGACTTTTTCCCAAAGCTCTATCCCATACAGTCGGCATCTATGTGGCATGTTTCATGTGAATGTAAAAAAATACAAATTGCTGAATCACTCCTTATCTTAGAATTTCATCTGTCTTTTTGCAAATCAAGAGAAAAACTAGATGTATAGTTTGATGCCCTCCAAATAAAGATATAGTTTAATGAATAAATAAAATTCTGATGAATTTTAGTGAAAAAGTCTTATTCTAGTAGTTAATCAGTCATCAATTTGGCTCTCAACTGACTATCAATAAAAAACATTTACTTTTAGCTAGGTATGATGGTGCATACCTGTAATTCCATCACTCAAAAGACAGAGGCTGGAGGAGCTCCATGAGTTTGAAGCCAGCCTGGGCTACAGAGTGAATTCAAGGGCAGCCTAAACTATATACCAAGACCCTGTGTCAGAAAAAAGAGAACTGCTTTCAAACAAACTCTTGTTCTTTAAATATCTGGACTAAAAACTATTACTATTCTCTTTTCTTCAAAAATGTACCTATGGAGATGATAATCTATTTAAATAGGTCTCTATATATCTTTTATCTTATGTGTAAAAATGTCAATATAAATACTTACATAAAGTAAATAAGTAAGCAACTTGCAAAGTTCACATTAATATTATGTGTCTCCAAACAGTATATTTTAATATTACTCATTTTAGCAGCATGTTTTAGTTTTGACTTTAATTAAATAGCTAATGAGAAGTTTAGTCAAGAATTTGAGAAAAGTAGCAAGCTACCCTTTAGCTATGGTACAAAGAATACAGTACGAGGGGTATAAGTACTGTGCCTTTTGAAACATTACAAAAATGGATTTTTTAATTTATTTATTGTCATCTTTATTTACTTAGCATACATAAGAGTCATTCCTTTGTGCTACATAGTTTTCACTCATTTTTATTAGTCTGTAATATTTATTATATTATATTTATTTAATTTTGTTTATTTCAAATTTTATTTAATTTTTTTATTTATTTAATATATTTATTATATTATAATATGTTATATTATATTACCAAAATGTATTTATTCTATTGTCAATAGGCACTTTATTGTTTCCAGAATTCCAGTTCTGAGCTGCAATGGACAAGACTATCAGGAACATTCTTGTATATGTAACTTGATGCGAATAACACAGTAATTTCTCTATGGAATACACCTGGGGGTAGTGCATCCATTTGATTTGGCTGCAGATTTCAAATCCCTCTGCCCCATAGTGGAACACAGATTAAGCTATTTTCTTGGCTTTCATCCATTCACTGGCAATGCTGGGGTCTGCCCTGACTGTGTGAAGGTCAAGGATCAGCCAAGGATTTAGGCAGAATTTTTATTCAGATTTTGAGTTCCTTCGCTTAGAAGTCTTCCTGCTAATTTTCAGTCTCTTTGACAATATTTGTACTTGTCATTTTATTCTTAGCCAGTAGTAGAACTTTAGACATCTGTTCAGTTTTCTAAAATGTTCACATAAGAAGCCATGTAAGTAATTTTAACTAATGCAATTTCCCTTTCTTTTATGGATCCACACAGTTTTTAAAATCTGATTTCTAACTTTCCAATAGCTTCAAATAGTTGCCTTTTCTATTTTTCAATATTTATACTTTTTACTTATGGAAGTATTAGTCTGAAGTAAGTTAATAGATACTATAAGATGCTTAAAAGTAGCCCATTGATCTACCCTGATTCAGTGACTTAACCTTTTTTGATTCAATACTTTTTCTTCTGTATCACTATGATATTATACCTTGGCAGATGGGCTACATAGAGACAGTAAAATGGTTATTGGAGTGAGGCACACATCTCTCATAGATTAGTCTTCCATTACTTGTAAGGACATGTTTCAAAGTCAGCACTGAGTGTCATACCAAAGTTATTATCAAGCACTTCCATATGACAATAGTTAATCTAATAATTGAGATCACTTCTCAATATCTAATAGGAAGGTAGATTATACATTATAGATATGCTGGGAGAAAAGGAATGAATCACAAACTGGAAAAGATGGAACTAAGTATTGTGAGAGTCTATCATAATGCCCAGAATAATGTGCAATTAAAATTGTTCAGTTTTGAAAATTTCCATTTAATATTTCTAGATTACAGTTTACCGTGGCTTTTCAACTGAAAGTATGGAAAATATAATCACAGTTCAGGGAAAATTCTTGTAGTTACTTTTTGGGAGATAAGAGGAGCAAAAACTTTATTTATTTTACAAAGATCCCCAACAAACAATTATATTTGTGGCAGAAAATCACTCCATTATGTATAAATACCACATTATAAATCTACCATAAAGGAAAATAAACTTGAGGCATTAGTAGGTGAATGGGTACACATTGAGCCCATAATACGAAGTAAAATGTATCTGCCCCGTGAGCTTAAATATCATATGGCTTCTCTTACATGAGAAACCCAGAATATAAGTAAGGAGCTAAATCAAGGATAGATAATCAGAAGCAAGGAGATATTCTCAAAATGGCAGGGAAGAGGGACAAATGGAAACACCTGACACCTCAGTTTAAGGAAGAGGCTTCTTTGGCTCACAGTCTCTGATGTTTCAGTCCATGGTTGGCTGGCTCCAAGACAGAGACATGGCCGCAGGGAATGGTAGACCGAGGCTGCTTAGCTCATGGTTTCTGGGGAACAGAGCCAGACAGAGAGCGTCGGTAAGAGATGCCATCTCCAAAAGCACTCTCCCTTCACTCCCATCTCACTGCACCCCACCTCCTAATAGCACAGTCAGTAGATTAATTTAAAGAGGAATCTAATGCCTCACCATCCAATCACTTCACGACTCTCTTATCCAGGAAAGTTGATAATTAATATTAATGCTCACACTATTTATTTTATTTAGCTTCTGGGTGCTCTCTTGTTATTTTTCTCTTGTTACTGAGACAAAACACCTGACATGCAATGTTAATGAGGGGAAGGTTGTTTGGTTTACAGTTTGTAGGGAGTTCAGTACACAATGGGCTGGCTCCTAGGAAGGGTGACAGACGAACGACAGTTCATGGCGGCAGAAGACAGCACACCAGCAGAGACCCTAACAGTGTCATTTTGCCTTTTTTTATTTTATCTAGACCACACAGAGTGAGTGGTACTCATGCCCTTAATCCTAGCACACCCAGGGCCTAGCCACACCGTGAGTCAGCCACCCACTCTGTATTCAGCCACCTCTGAAAGAGCAGGAGATTGGGGGGTTCTTGTAAACGCAAGCCATAACAGATGCAATTGCAAATGAGACTATTGTGTATAAAATGCTATATTATTAAATGCTACATATGTGGGCATAATATTTTTTCTTGCATAATATTTTTTCTTGCATACTCTTGCTAGCACTTCCAGTACTATATTGGATATCATGAAGAAAGTGGATAGTCTTGTCTTATGACTACAATGTAAAAGCTTTTGGTTTTTTCCCACTGATCATGAAGTTAGCTGTAGGTTTTACATAAATGATCTTTATTATGTACAGGAATTTTTCTAATATATTTCAAATAATTTTCAAAGTTATTATCAAGAGAAAAATGTCTTTTCTATGTCATTTGGGAAACTGTGATTTTTTTACTTTTGATTCACCTAATACAATTTTGATTGATTCATTTTCATATTTAAATCAATTTTTTATGTCAGGAATAAATCACACTTGGTCATGATATATAATCTTTTTGATATGTTATTGAATTCAGTTTGCTAATATTGTATTGATTATTTTCACATCATCTTACTTTAGGACAAAAAACCTCTTGTTTTATGCTATTATGTCATTTCCACTTATCTTATTCCATGAAAAACTTAAAACAGAATTTGAATTCACCATACAAATGTCCTCTGTGCAAAAATATCTTCTGTTCTGTTTTACCTGTCTGAGTTCCTCATTTTCCTTCATTTTAGGAGTGGTAATTCATCACCATCTTGTAGCTCTTCCAGGCATCAGTCCCACAAACAATGAATGAGAGTTCCTATTGCTTCCTGTCCTTGTTGGCATTTAGTGTTGTCTCCACTATGTACTTTTGTTATTCTAATGTATCCATAGTGGTATTTTATTGCTGTTTTAATTTGCAGTTTCCTGATGAAATGTGATGTTGAGTACCTTCCTATTTGCATGTTTTCTCCATCACTCTAAATGCCAGATCTAAATTCCAGTTAGGTGTTTAGATTTTTGGCCAGCTTTGAATTGAGTTTTTTGTTTCTTCTTACTGAATTTGATGAGATCTTTGTACACCTTTGGAAAGCATTACTTTACAAAAAGAATTTCTATGAATATTTTCTCTTTGTTTATAAGTTTTAGAGCAGCCTTCTCATTTTCTTAAGTACTGAGCATATTAATTAATCGTAGTTATTTTAAATTTCCAGTCCGACAATTCCAACATCCTGGGCATATTTGAGCGCAGTTACTATGCTTGATGTGTCTCTAGAAGCTGTTTTAGTTTTATTTTATTTTTTGCCTTATTATGCCCCATGTTTTTTGAAATTAGGTGTTATATGCTGGGTAAAAGGAATGGTAATCAATAGGCCTTGTTGATGTGTGACAACATTTAGTACTCAGGTGTGAGGAAGGGGCAGCATCTCAATTTTCTGACCCAGGTATTTTGTGAACTTATCCCCAGACTGTCACCTTGACAAATACTTTAATTTCTCTCTATCTTAAGTGAGACAGGAAGTCTAGAAGGAGCCACAGCTGTGTATGTTGCCCCCCTCACATTAAACCTTAAAAGGGGCTGCTGTCCGAATCTTTGACTCTCAAACCGTCCACACTATTTCCAGGAGCTCATGAATTCCAGTTCATGTTTTCCTACACCGGTACTGATTCCCTGAGAGACTGCCACTTCTGGGTTTCTACAAGTTACCCCTGTCAGCATCTGCTCGTCTGCATCTCAGAATTCTATGGCAGCGATCTGCTCTGTGATCCCAGCTAGATGGTGACTCTAAGAAAGCTTGCTGATTATCACTCTGTGAAACTTTTTTTTAGCACATAAATCAAGATGATTTTAAACCCCTTACATGCGGGACTGAAACCCATGACTGGTCAAAGTCTTTTTGTAACAACTTTATTTTGTCTCATAGATGTTCCATTTTACCAACCTTGCAGAAGACCTGAAAGAGTAAAACAAAACAAACTGAAAGTCACACACTACTTTCTGAAATTGCCTGAAAAGTTAAATTTTTCTGCTGGTCAAGAAAACTTGGGAAATATAAGTGATATCTCTTTCTTATTTGTTCACTAAGTATATTAGTATTTTACAAGCTTTAAGAAGTTGTGGATTGAATAAAGCAATTTGATTTATTTTCCCAATTGTTTCTTAAACTCATTGGAACCAGCAATCCCATTTACTAGTCTTCACATCCTGTCCTCTGTGGAACACAGATTGGGTAAAATGAATCGCTGTAGGCTAACAAATTAAATAAGGCAGGTTTATGATCTTTATCTTGCAGATAAAGCAGCTGAAGCTTGTGAGGTTTCCATAACTTGTCAATCCTAAGACTGAAGTGTAACTGTGAATTAGTGTTAGATCACTGTTTTAGGATTCCAAATCTTTCTACCTTATGTTACTTTACTAAAGGTAATAATTTATGCTGAAGAAAAAGAATTATTGATGACTCCTGACTTCCTACCAAAATATAAAAACATCTGACTGGCATCAGTAAGGGACAAAAGTTCTCCTAATGTCCTTACTAGTATTATTGTCAAATGTAGTATTTCTAGTAATTAGGCATTTAGATGCCCCCAAGTTCCTGAATAGTAAGAGTAACTCTTTTAGTTTATATACACACCTCAGTGATCTTCTATCTAGAAATATTTTTAATAAATTATATTTAGTGTAAATTCTGCCTGAAGAGACAAACCATTTCAATTAATGTGTGTTGGTAAGAGCTCTTTCCAGGAAATTATCCGATCAGATCAGAATTGCCCCTCTTTCTCCCCCTTAATCACTCCTTATATGTGGTTCCTTCAGGACTGTGGTTTGTTTTAGTAAAACTCATAAGGTTGACTCTTCATTACTTTCTAGTCTCACACTGGCCTATGATCTCTTGGACACACAAGTCTCCCATTTTATTAAGCTTATCTTTTAAATTTTTTTACCTCTGGAATTATTCATTCTATTGGCTGGAATATGAAATTTTCTTTCAATGAGAAAATCTTTGAGAGGGCAGGATCAGAATCTGCTGTATAATTTGTGGGACCAAAAGAAAATGAAAATATGTAGAACATGAGGGGCTAGAAGATTGTGGCTTTTGTTCTGGCTTTGCCACATCTCAGATGTCTGACCACTTACTGGGCCACTTCCTTTGCATCTATTAAACAAAAATTGAGTTACATGGTCTCTAAGGTTCTCTCCAATGTCAAGTTCATCTACAGTTTCTTGGAGACAAATAGCAATACATAGTAACTCATTAATGATTCATCTTCAATTGTCTTCCATCCCCCTCCAGCCCCTAAAAAAATCCCACATATACAAAAAATATCCATACACATTCAATGCTCAGACTTCAGTGGTAGTGGGATCACTTGACCACTAGGTACTCTAAATGTCCTCTCCCTGCTCCATTCTGTATTTTCAATGACAAATCACAAGAAGAGAAAGGTGTTAAGGTTCCTTTTTCTTTTCCCTTTGTGAAAAAAGTCAGAGCAAGAGCGAGACACTGATTCAGTTCTTGCAAAAATAAAGAAAGATGGTGTGTAGTGCATCCCTTTGATTTCCACACTCTGAGAGGCTGCAGCGAGAGGAAAACAGTCAAGCTCAGCCTGGACAATTCAGCAACATATGGGGACTTTGTGTCAAAAAAGGGGGGAGGGATGTAATTCAGGCCAAAGCCCAAAATTCAGTCCCAAAGAACACACACACATACACACGTATACATAGAGAAAAAACAAGGAAAGAAGAAGAAAAAGCATGAATGTTTTGAAGTAGATCTGTCTTCTTTGGCTGGAAGCCCTCTTTAGCCCAGCAGGCACACATTCTGCATCAAGTGAGTATGCATTTTCATAGAATTGTTTGTCCTGATGTTGAATGAAAAATGTCATTACCATGGAAACTATTGTGTTACATCAGGCTTTGGTTAAGATAAAGCAAAAGGACACATGTTTTTTTACAACTTCTGTCAATCTCTTTCATTTCGAGGATAAAATTAAAAGCAGAGCTATATTTTCATTTCTTAGTTAATACTATAAAGTAACATAAAAATCACAAAAAGCTAAGTAACTTGAAGGACTTCATAGGTCACTGTATTTGGAAAAAAAAAAACCACTCAGGGATGCTAACAGTCCCTTTTCCCTTTTTAAAAACATTTTCTTCTCAGACAAGGTCTCGCTGAGTACTTCCGGTGGCCACAGCCATGCTCTGTGGGCTAGGTGGGCCTCAAGCTCTGCTGTTTTCCTTTCCCAGCATTTGTTCTTCAAAAATTTCAGGAGAGACATTTTCATAAATCTTCCTGTTTCCCATATATTTTAAGATTTATTTTTCATTTGCATGTAATACAATTATGGAGAGGTTTCTATGAGTTTGGGGATGTACCGTGTTATGCCCCATAAAGTAGAGAGCAGTGCCTTCATCTCTCTAAGGACCTGGCCCCATCAGTCACTGACCTGTCATCTGTCAGCGTGGTACCTTTTCCAATTTTATTTAAATAGAATAATATAATATGTAGCCTTTGAACTATGGCCTTCTTCAGTTAGCAAAGGTCATTTGGGATTTATCCATGCCATTGTGAGGATGAGCAGCCTGTTTTTTTTTGAGACAGGGTCTCAGTTTGTAGTTCAGGCTGGCCCTGAGCTCAGCCTCAGACTCACATCACAGCAATCCTCCTGCCTCTGCCTCCTGAGTGCTGGGATTACAGGCGTGAGCCACCACGCCCGGCACTGTGGTACGTGGTACTGATTGCTGGTGGGCGTGAGTTTCCACACCCAGTATTGTATGTGGTTACCGGGGAATTGAACCCAGGCCCTTGCGCTTGCAAGACAGGTGCCAGAACCACTGAGCTAAATCCCCGGCTGATGAGCAGCTTTTGTCATTGAATGACAATCAATTGTGAGGATGTATCCCAGTTTATTTATCCATTGTCCAGTATACTTGTTTCCAAGTTAGATCAATTTTTAAAAATCTCATTTGTTTAGTCATTATTAGTAATTCTGCCATAAAATTTATGCAGATGAACATAGGTTTTCATTTCATTCAAATAAATAACAAGGAATGAGATTGCTGAGTCATATAGTTAGTATGTAAATTAAGTTTGTAAAAAATTGTCAAATTCTTCTCCATAGTAATTGCATAACTTTGCACTTCCATGGGCAATGTGTTTTGCTTTTCATCCTTCTCAACAATTGGTGTTCTCAGACTTTTTATTATAATTATTATAGTAAGTAAATAATAATATTTAGGCTTTTTTCTAAATGGTTTCCTGATAACCAGTAATGGCGAACTTTCCACATTCATATGGATTTTTCTTTAATGAAACATCTGTTCAGTTGCTGTAATTGTTTTAAAAAGCAAGGTTGTTTTCTTACTGTTGAGCTGTTCATGCTATTTATATGTTTTACATACAAATCCTTTTTAATAAAATGATTGGGAAATTGTGTTTGCGAGTTTATTGTTTGTCTTTTATCCTTTAAATAGCATTTTACAAAGCAAAATAGTTTGAAATTTTGATGAATTCCAATATTTTAAAATAGATTTTGCTCTGTTTTATAACTAAGAACTTGCCTAATCCAAAGTCATAGACATTTTCTCTTATGTTCTTTTTTAAAAGTTTACTAGATTTATGGTTTATATTTACTTATAGGAGACATTTTGAATTAATTTGTAATGTGTAGGTCCAAGTTTATTTTTTCATGTAATATTCACTTATTGCAGATGTTGGAAAGAAGATTGTGTGCTTTTTCACTCAATTGTTTTCTTGCATTTTAATTAAATCTCCATTGACCTTATTTTGTGGATGTATTTCTTGGCTCTCAACTCCATATATCTAGTTTTTTCTTTTCAAATGCTGTGATATTGTGATTATTATTACTTATAGGTATTTAAATCAGGAAACGTGAGTTTTCTAAGTTGGTTCTTCATTTTCAGAATTATCTTGGCTACTCTAAACCCTACCCCGGTCCTTTTAAACTTTAGAATCAGCTTGTACAGAATTATAGAATTTTACTGACATATTCCTTGAGTTTTGATTGACTTTCTAGTTCAGTCTGGCAAAAAATGTCTTTTGAGTCAGTGTCAAAACTGATTTTCAGTCAGTGATCATGATAACCTCTCCCTCAATTCATTTATTTTTTTAAAATCAGGATATTATGATTTTCAGCAAACTGATCCTTACCTTACTTGCACACAATATAGCTAAGGAGGCTGTTGATTCTATTTTAATTCTAGTTTAATTTCTACTACTTTCTCACAAGTGTATAGTAACAGTATTATACATTGAGTTTTTGCTGTATACCATCGTCAAACCTATTATACAATTTGTGCTACCTTCGTATTAAATTCAGTTATCAACTAAGTGAAGAAAATTTTTCAAATTCTGGCCACTTCACAGTTCCCAAGCAGAATTTACTTAAGTCTATGAGCCATCTTCTGTTTAGAAGTATTAGTTTTTACAGGAGTTGAAATTAAGATACTGGCAGTACTGCACTGTGCTGGTTCTGGCTAAGGCTGTGCTTCTTGTCTCTTCCAGCCTCTGGGGCTGCTGCACCCCTTGACTTGGGCTGTATTCAGTCACCTTGGCTTGTTTCTCATGTCTGTGCTTCTTAAATTTGCCAGTGTTTACTCTTCCATGTGACTGTATTTAAGGCTCAGCAGGATAACCTGCCTATCTTAAAATCCTTAAAATACCTTTACCTGAGGAGCCACGTTTTTCCCATTAAAAATAGACTAGACAAATTTAACTCAGCTTATTTGAGCAAATAACAACTTGTGAATTAGTCAGCATTCAGCAGCTGAAGAGATTGACAGTCCCACCCAGCAATCTGAACAACGCGCTTTGGCAGGCCGGACAAAGAAGACAGTAGAGAGACCACTCCACAGGCCGCAGCCGCGTTCGCTCCTTCTCTGGGCCTGTGCAGTGAAGCATTTGCCTCATGTGTCCACATTCTGACCAGCTGACTTGCCTGTTTGGCCTTTCCTGATTGGCTGAAGCTCCTGTTTTGATAATAAAACTTTGTTCAAATTTAAGTTTTGGCTTCTTTACTATGAAGTTAGGTTGCAATTTGTTATTGTATGAACTGAAAGAACAGAGACAGCCTCAGTCTAATGGTCTCCTGCTTATTTAATTTAACACTTATAAAGCAACATTTACGAGTTCCAGGGATTAGCACCTGATGTCTTTGGGGGCATTACCTAGTCTACCACAGAACCCAAAGGCCTACTTTTATAAACATCTCCTTTACAGGAAATGTCTTTATAGGAGGTGCCTTTACAGTTCACGTCAATCACAAGTTCCTTATATTTGATAGTAAACCTAAGGAAAAAAGACCAAGGAATCTCTCCCTCTCATGGGTCTACTCTCTGGAAATGTGACCAGGCTTCCTTGCTAAGCATTTTAGGTGTCACACAAAATAATTATGATACACACAAGTGAAAAGCTACCCAGGCTTTGTCTCAGCTTTATGTTCCGAGTAGTTTGTGTTCATGACGAGTTTAGATGGTTCAGTTGATCTTGTTCATCCAAGTGCTGATATTTCAACAGAAACCTTGTAGGGCCAGGAAACATTTCTTTTTTGCTCATTTTATAGGTTCATGTATAAACTGTGAGTTGCTATAAACACAAGAAATTGTTTGATTGGGCATACTTTCCTGTGACAGTTCTTACTGTAGTACCTAATCACATGTCCCCCGACACAGCTCTCAGCTCTAGGGAGAAGGAAAATGATGTTCCATCAATTGAAAGCACAGTGAAAGGTTGCCTTCCAAATGTTCAAATGAATGAAATGAATGTAAGCTGTTTTTCATTTAACTCTTCAAAAAAGGAAAATCTGAGAAAGGAAAATGGAGGCAATTAACTAATTTTTAAGTTGAAATTTTTGCAATAAAATGATAATTTTTCTTCAGTGTGGTTATTAGAAGATAGTACATGGCACAGAAACATTTTTAGGAGGTAACTGCTTTCAGATTCAGCTTATGAATAACAGAGCTCTTATTTCTTGTTATCTTCCTTAATATTTAACCACTACTGATACCAGCTAAGCTGATTGTCAACCTACTTTGCCACGTCTAAGTCTAAGTGATTGAGAGTTCATTCAAATTTACATTCAGAAGATAAGTATTTGTTACAACTGAAATTATTTTTTT